>JAPSGF010000073.1:3899427-3945561 GCA_035772895.1 Perdix hodgsoniae
CCTCCCTTCCTCCCTTCCTCCCTTCCTCCCTTCCTCCCTTCCTCCCTTCCTCCCTTCCTCCCTTCCTCCCTTCCTCCCTTCCTCCCTTCCTCCCTTCCTCCCTTCCTCCCTTCCTCCCTTCCTTCCTTCCTTCCTTCCTTCCTTCTTTCCCTCCCTCCCCCCCTTCCTTCCTTCAGTTAACTTCAAATATTTAATTCTCTGCAAATGTGTACTATTGCATGGCTAGCTTTTCAGTATTGATATATAGTCAATCATTTTAACAGAAATTTGCATTAATATTTTAGCCTGCATCCTAAAGCTGCATGAACTCCTCTGCAAGACGAGTGGATCTGTATTCAGCAATGTGGAGAGTTAAAAGAACCGTCTTGATGTGCTGGATGTTTGTCAAGACAAGCTGAAAAGAAGCAGTACTGTGAATCAAGGTTATTCGGTTTGTGTTCTTTCAGCTATCTCTTTCTAGCTAACTGGAATCAGTTTTAAGAAGCCGTCATAAATGTTGGCAGTAAGAACTGTAAGGAGGCTAAAAAATACAATTTTTTGCTAAATAATAATTAGAAGGGCAAATAAGAAGACATTTCCATAGGTTTCCAACAGGTTGGAATATCACCTATGAAGAGAGCTGTTTCTTGCATGAATTTGATAAAACTCTTGGCACATGAGGGAAAAAAAAAAAACACAAAGCCAACAAAAAACCATGGAATGCTGCTGAGCTTGTTTCTCTTCTAGAAGGAAAAAAAACAGGCTTTTTTTTTTTTACTGGAACTGTCTTCATGCTGTAGCTTCCTATTTTGCTTAGCCTGCAGCCTAAGATTCTACTAATTTTAAGCTTTAACTTGATTTAATCAAGTTATAACTTCAGCAGATCTACAACAATCTTTCAGCACGTTTTGAACAGAGGAACAGTTTTGCAGATAGAGAAAAATCAGCCCCTTCCATATTTTTGCTGTAGTACTGCACTCCTCAGCCCTTCCTCAGATGTAGCAGACCTCCACCTTTTTGTGGCCTTGTGTTACACTGTGTAGTTTGGGGATCCTGTTTTGTAGAGAAGGCAGCAGTGTGCCAACCAGGATCTTGTTTCCCCTATGCCATAATCCTGTGTTCAAATTCTTTCTTAAACTGTCTTTACTGTTTCTTAATACTGTATTTTAATCGCTCAAGCCAGATAAAGCAGTGTTGATTTTGAACGGGTCGCTAACAAATTACAAGTAAATTAAAAACTGCTTTCTGCTCTTCTTAATACACTTCAGCTGGATACTGTGCATGCTGCTGGGCAAGACTTGAAAATGTTACACAACATAGCAGATTAATCTTACCACAACAAAACAAAATGCACTTCATATTAAAAATAAAATAATTTTAAATCCATATTATTTACTGGCACTAGGACCTCTCCTCAGCAGTGAGAACGATTCTTGCTGTTCAGAGACAACAAACTGCTTTTTCTGTCTTTTATTTTTAATTTCCTCTCAGAATCAGACTGAGAGGTTGATGTTTGCCTCCCAGTCCACCTGAGCCATGCTCTGCCCAGCAGAGGTGTGCCAGCCCAGTGCTGCCACCTGTGCCACTTCTTCTGTTGGGGGCCTCTGAGACTTGGCTGCAGCTCCCACAGCCAGACCATCTTGTCAAGGCCATACTTGCGTAGGAAGCCCAGAATGATGCTGTCTTGCATGCATCTCCCACAACCCATCTACAGACATCCTCCTGATCTCTTGTTGGAGCCAGCAGAGCAGGGATCTGAAGTCTCTTGGATGTTAATGGAAAAAGGCAGCCCAGAGCTCAGGTGGGAAGCCGTGCTCAGGAGCCAGGAGCACTGGCTCTGCAGGCCCTGCTCACCCTGCAGGCCATAATCTGAGCGTGCTGCAGGCTGCAGGACAGGACACTCAAGAAAACTGTCATCTGACTTCACTGAGTGTCGGATAGTTTTATCTTGTGACCGCATACAGCACAATTCAGCTGCTTCTTTGTCCACCAGAGTGCACAGCTGTGGCAACGCTTGTGGATACCGGGGATCACATAAGCTGAATCAGCCCAACTATGCCCACAGACAGGGCAGGTCCAGTCTGATGCCACCTCTGTGGTGCCAGGCTGTGTGGTGGGCTGTGTAGAGATGAGGTCAGGAAGCTGCCCCTCTCACTGGCACTGCAGTGGGCAGACAGGGTTGCGAAGAGGAAGAGGCTGCGGTCACTCACTGTCCCAGGGGCAGGCAGCAGCAATGCCCTGGTCCATCAGCAACAAACTCTCCTGGCTCCTGCTTCCCATCGGATGCCCTGGGTTGATGTATCTGTACCACTCACTCCCACTGCTGCGAGTGTACCTCACGGGGCGCCAGCTCCCTGAGCCAGGCAGGGACAGGGAAACGCTGGTGGTGCTGTGGGATGGGCACCAAGAACTGCTGTTGGCATTCGTACAGCATAACTCAAACAAGGCCTCATTCAGTGCTCCAAGTCTCACAGCTGTGCTCAACTGGAGTCCAGGAATGGATTCACACTGGACTCTGCTGGTGCCAGAATGTATAAAGCAAGGGTGAGTGAAATCACGGTCACCTGTCACTGACTTACAACCCCTTGGTCAGTGACCTCACAGCCCACTGATGCACTGGCTGTATTTGGGCACTGGCTTGGGCCTCCATTATTCTCCATCATTCAGTGATTTTCCTTTGTAATGATGATACGTTTGGGAAAATAAAAACTGCAGGTTTACTATGTCCACACTAATCCATCTTCTGTGAATGGTTTCCGCTTTCTGAAACTTCTTTGGGAGACGCTTTTTTCCTGGTTCTGGTTTGGATGCAATACAAATTGGTGACGATCTCTATATCAGGGCTGCTTTTGGCAGGCTGTTTGCTCACGCTTTCCTCTGCAACTTACTCTACAGGACCTGCTTCAGCAGGGGTTGGACTGGAGGATCTCCCTATGACTCTGTGATCTGGATTTTCTACTGGATTTTTTTTTTCTTTTTTTTTCTGTTTTAATTATATTATCCTCCGTGTCTCCCAGGGAAAAACTAACTCCACGTTTGTGTAACTATGGCACTGCATAAGTTTCTTGTGTTCTGATTGGAAGAAGTACAGCACAATGTATGTTGTAACTTGCTTTTAGAAATAGCTGATTTGAAAAAGTAGAAATACCATATATTTTAGCAGTGTATTTTACAAATATTGTTGTATTATGTGATTAATTTTGCTTGCAAAACTGCAATAGCTTTTAGATGTTGCAAATACTGTGGATGTAGTGCTATAAACTAGAAAACATGCTGTAATGCTATTCTGTTTTATAGAGACCTTCTGCAAAAGAAACACAATAATGAAAGCCAGGGCCTCCACACAAGGCCAAATTGTCTCACTCTGGGATTAGGCTGGGATGCAACAGGCAGGCGTCAAGGTACTCCCCTCTATCCTCCTTATCTTCCGCACCCCAGCATAAATCATTAAAAGTTGTGTTGCCAAACTTATCTCTATCCAAGGACAAGCAGATGTCCAGAAATAATGGCTGAGTACTGAGTGCTAAGTGAGGAGATGCTACAATCTCAGAACTATAAATTACTAACAATAGGCATTTCCCTACTCAGCATGCTTCAGTGAAGAAAGTTCATGTAGAGGACAAGCGAGGAAGATCACTGGATGAAGTAGAAGACCTGTTTGGACTGTCATGATGCTAGAAGGATGCTAGATGGTAGAAGAGTCCATGGAATAGAAGATTGAAGACCTCATAAATCACTACCTGAGATAGGCGTGTATATGTTGATTGTCTCACGTGTAATTGATGTATGTACTATCAGTGGAAATATAGTGGATACTGAATCATGTAATCTTTGAAGCAATGATGGTGGAATTATGCTTCTGGCACTGCTAAATAAGAATACCTGATTTAGCAGTAACAAAAGTTTACTGTTGAGTTTCTATGCATCGATTTCTTTGATTCAGTTCCTAAGAAACAAATGTTTGCCTTCTTTGCATTCATGCTCTCTACTTTGTCATAAAAAACAAACAAACAAACAAAAAAAACGCACGTCTCTGTCAGGCTTTCCTGGCAATTCTTTTTAGCGACTGATCTGCGAGTGATCGATCGGCGGCAGCGCAGCCCGTAGGGCACCGGCAGCAGCGCTGGCCGCCAGAGGGCGCCGCTGAGGGACGGACGACGGAGGGCTTTGGTGGATGCGCGCTGCCAAGCGGGAATAAGCTTCGACATGCGCGTACTGCTTCCAGGAAGGCGCTGTAAGGCATCGTTTATACCGCTGTTCACTGGAGCTAACTCTCTTCCAATCGAAAGGACTCTACGGGTCTGTGAGGGACGGCACTACGAACAAACCCCGCACGCATCACCAACGCCATCATGGCTGCCCCCAGCCCCCACGGCCGGCTGTCACAACGCCTCCTCCACAGCGCCCCCGGCACTCGGCGGCGCCCAATGGCGGCTAGAAGCCCCGCCCCCGCGCCTCTCCGCCAATCGCCTCTCGGCCCCTTCTCTCTTCTTGCCGCGGGCGGGCAGACGGCCGGTTGATGGACACTCGTTTCGCCCAATCGCAGAGCTCCGCAGCGCCGCGTGGGTGGTGCGGGGCAGCGCTGTTTGGCGCGAGAGAGCAGCGCGGGGCTTTGCGGGCGCTCGCCCCTCGCAGCGGGCTACCGCGGGCCGGGCTCCCGCCATGGCTGTGGAAGCCGGCGTCATCCGGCGGCTGGATGAGGCCGTGGTGAACCGCATCGCGGCCGGCGAGGTCATCCAGAGACCGGCAAACGCCATTAAGGAGATGATAGAGAACTGGTAATAAGCTCCCGCGCCCCGCCGAGGGGACGCACGGCGGCTGCGGGCGCGGCTGGGCGCTGTGGCGTGCTGCGGGGCGGCGAGCGGAGCTGCAGAGCCGCCGCCGGCCGTGCGGCTGTGCCCGCGCCCGGCTGAGGGGCGGCGGGAGGTAACGCTCGTGCTGGACGCCCGCACGGACGGCTGAGCGATTCTCGGGCTCCTCCAGGGGTGGTGATTCCAGCAGCTCCCTGGCGCTGGAGAAGAAGTGTTTCCTAACGTCCAACGCGATACAGTTTCTCCTCTAGAGTTGTTGTTCTGTAACGTGCTTTATATCGTTCTCTGCAGCTTGGATGCTAAATCTACAAGTATCCAGGTGGTAGTCAAAGAAGGTGGTCTGAAGCTCATCCAGGTCCAAGATAACGGCTGTGGTATCAGAGTGAGTAACGTTTACAACGGATGGCTGTGCACTGATATCTTACACCTAATGCCTCTTAAAACTTAATTCAGTTTGTAAATATGGAAAAAATTGGAGGAAAATTGACGTGGAAAAAATTGGAGGTGCTCAAGGCCGGGTTGGATGGAGCTCTGTGCAGCCTGACCTGGCTGGCAGCCCTGCCCATAGCTGCGGGTTGGGCTTTAAGGTCCTGCCCAGCCTAAGCCAGTCTGTGTTTTTTATGAAACAAAAAACAACTGCTACAATTCTTTTGTCTCTTTCACACAGAAGGAAGATCTGCACATCGTCTGTGAGAGGTTTACTACCAGCAAACTGCAGAAATTTGAAGACTTGGCTAGTATTTCAACGTATGGTTTTAGGGGTGAGGTAAGCTCTGCATCAAGGTTTTGAAATTGTTCACTGTTTATAGTTATCCTTTTGTACTGCTGTTCATGTCATTTCTCATTCTGCACACACTTTACAGAAGGTTCTGTTTTCTGAGGGTCTGTCTTGTGAATATAATCAAGACATGTTTCCATGTCTAAATGGATTCCTAGGGGAGGTATATATTCTTGTTTTCTGGAGTAAGAAGACTTTTAATTTAGGCAAGGCCTACTTGTCACATGTTGCTTCAGGAGTCTGCAGGTGAAAGACCATGAGAAGCTTCACAGGATGGCAAATCCTTGATACAGACATTGGACTAAATACAATAATTAAAGGTAGAAGAAAGTCTTGGATAAAAGTCAGTTTTTTGGGTTCCCCTAACCCACATTCATGAGAGCTCTACTGACCTGCTATTTTCTTGTGCAAGTTTTTATTAGTTACTTGCAATTAGTGTATAAAAACCTTGTGATGCTCTCTAAAGTGTTTGTACTTATTTAGCTACCAGTGATCTCTAGAGCAAAGTTTAAAAAGATGCTTTTTCTTTCTCTAGGCATTGGCTAGCATCAGTCATGTTGCCCACGTTACAGTAACAACCAAAACAGCTGATGCAAAGTGTGCATACAGGTATGCTAGTTATTATCCAAGTAACTTATGCTGTAGGTGATAACAGATTCTCTTTACAGTGCTTGGTGGTGGGGATGGATACTGAAGGAATATTTTGTTTCTAGAATAGTTATAAACAAGGTCCAGAAACAGAAAACATACCAGAAAACATAGCTTGAGTAATTTCTGTCCCAGAATGTAAAGATAAACTTTATGTAACAGTATAGTTTAACAGTGGAGGGCATCTTAAAAGGCATTGCATTTCAGCAGCTAATGTAGGGCAAACTTGTCTTTTTCACATTTTGGAATAAAATATATACACAGTCAGCATTTCTTGCAAATTTCCAAAGTCTTTGAATATAAGTAAAAATATTTCTGTTATTTTTTATTTTTTTTTAATTAAGTATGTAGTGCTTGTGAAATGTCAAATAAAAGAAAGAAAAAGAGTGCCCTTTGAAATTCTAGTCTATATAATCTGCTGAAATAACTGAATGGATCAGAAATCACTTCTGTCCATAAAAGGATTTTGGCATAAAAGAAACACACCTTATATGTAAAGTCAGGAATGTCTTAACAGTATAACTCAAGTGTAAAGTTTAGGGGAAGCACTATTATTAGTACAGGGCTAAATATTAAAGAGACTAAAGGACAATAATCCTATTATTACAGAAAAGTCTGAGTAGTGCAATTTCAAAACACATCCTTTTATCTGGTACATTTTCTGTTGTTTTCACTTTCCTGCTTCTCCTGTGCGTGCAAAGGTTATTGAGGACTACTTTCCTCTAGCAGAAAGTGGGTTGTTGCAGTTAATCCTCAGCAAACCAAGTTCTCTGCTGAAAGGAGCATGATGATGACAGGATTTCTGTCCATTTATATCTATTTTGTTTTTTTCCCTCCACCTCTATTAACTGTTGGACAACTTTTTATTTTCTGCTTAGAGCTTCTTACAGCGATGGAAAAATCAAAGCCCCCCCAAAACCCTGTGCTGGAAACCAAGGGACACAAATCATGGTAAGTTGGTTGGTTGGTTTGTTTTTGCACATTCTCTTACTATTCCCAGGTCTTTATATCACCTGTTGTTATGTCTTGCATTGCAAGGTACATGACAGCATCACTTAGAATATTTTTGAAATGTTTTTTTGTGTGCCTTGATTGCAACAGGTGTTTCAATATTTATTTGCATTTCATTAAAACAGTTTAGCTGGAGAATCCAGTGCTATCTGCAATGGAAGAAATGCAACTTTCAATGGAAAGCAGATGTTTATGAGGTTGTGGTGTTGGTTTAAAAACAACAAAGAACTGACGTACTAAAATACTTAAACATTGTATTTTATTAGGTGAAACTAAGCAGCTAAGGAAACACTGAACATTGATCCTTTATAATGGGCCCTTCATGCTAGGCTGTGTAGGGATGGGGTCAGGAAAGCCAGGGCATAGCTTGATGCCGAAAAGAACAAGAAAGGCTTCTACAGGTACCTCAGCCAAAAAAGGAAGGTCCAGGAGGGTTTACCCTCCCCTAGCGAGTGACACAGGTAGGCTGGTGATAACAGACAAGGAGAAAGCTGAGGAACTTAAATTTTTGCCTTGGTCTTCCCTGATAACTGCTTGCCACACAGGCCTCAAACATTTGGTTTGGTAAGAGGGGTTGGGGAAGCAATGTTCTTCCCACTGTAAGCGAAGGTCAGGTTCACAACCACCTGAGGAACCTGAACATCAACAAATTTATGTGGGTCCCAATGAGATGCGTCCCAGAGTCCGCAGGGAATTGGCTTATGTAGTTGCCAAGCCACACTCTATGATACTTGAACAGTTATAGCAATCAGGTGACTAGAAAAAAAGGTTACATCGTACCTGTTTTTAAGAAGGGTAAAAAGGATGACTTCAGGAACTACTGACCTATGAGATTCACCTTTCTGCTGGGGAAGATTGAGGAACAGATCCTTCTGGAAGTTATGTTAATGTACATGGAAGGCAGGGAGGTGATATGGAAGAATCAGCATGGCTTTACCAAGTGCAAATCCTGCTTTACTGACCTAGTAGCTTTCTCTGATGGTGTCACTGCATCAGTGGAAGCAAGGAAAGAGCCACTGATGTCATCTATCTGGACTTCAGCATGGCCTTTGCCACAGTACCTCTCAGCATTCTTCTCTACAAATTGGAAAGACATGGATTTGATGGGTGAATTGTTTGATAGACAAAGAACTGGCTGCGTGATCGAGACCAGAGAGTGGTGGTCAATGGCTCAATCTCTGGATGGAGATCAGTGACAAGTGGTGTCCTCCAGAGGTTGGTGTGGGGCCGATACACTTTAATATCATCATCAGTGACATTGATGGTGTGGTCGAGTGCAGCCAAGTTTGCAGGAGATGCCAAACTGTGGTGTAGCTGACGTGCCAGAAGGAAGGGATGCCCTCCAGAGGGACCTAGGCAGGCTTGAGCAGTGGGCCCAGGTAAACCTCCTGAGGTGCAACAAATCCAAGGTCTTGCAGCTGGGTTGAGGGAACTCCAATTATCAATAAAAGCTGAAAGATGCAAGGATTGAGCGTAGCCCTGCTGAAAAAGACCTGGAGGTACTGGGGGATGAGAAGCTGGACGTGAGGCAGCAGTGTGCCCTCACAGCCCAGGAAGTCAACTGTTCAAAAGAAGCATGGCCAGCAAGTTGAGGAAAGTGATTCTGTCCCTCTACTCTGCGCTGGTGAGGCCTAACCTGGAGTACTGCATCCAGACATGGAGTCCTCAGTACAGGAGAGATGCAGACATGTTGGAGTGCATCCAGGGAAGGGCCACGAAAATGATCCACAGAATGGAACACCTTTCATATAAGGACAGACGAAGAGCTGGGTCTGTTCAGCCTGGAGAAGAGAAGGCTGTGAGGTGACCTGATAGCAGCCTTTCAGTATCTAAAGGGGAGCTACAGAACAGGAGGGGACAGACTCTTTAGCAGGGTCTGTGGTGATAGAAGAAGGGGAAATGGTTTCAAGCTCAAAGACGGAAAATTTAGGTTAGATATAAGGAAAAAATATTTACATTGAGGGTGGAGGGCACTAGAACAGTTTGTCCAGTGATGTGGATGATGCCCCATCCCTGAAGACTTTCAAGGCGAGGCTGGATCAGGGCCTAGACAATCTGATTTAGCTGTGATGTCCCTGTTCGTTGCAGGGGAGTTGGAATAGATGGCCTTCAGAGGTCCCTTCCATTTCTAAGGATTCTGCGATTCTCTAAATTAAAATGTTGTCAGATAATTTTGTTCTGTTTTTTCAGAAAGTAGTTTAATTATATAGTGATTTTTTTTTTAATGGTCTTTAATTGTGACCTTTAACTCTTGTAGGTTGAAGATCTTTTTTACAATGTAAATACAAGGAGGAAAGCTTTAAAAAATCCGAGTGAAGAGTATGCAAAAATACTAGAAGTTGTTGGCAGGTAAACTGAAATAAGCAGTTCTAATTCCTTTTGCCATGAAAAACATGGATTTTTCAGCGAGATTGGTGTATGTGATATTATGATGTTATTTTTTATTTATTTTATTTTATTTTTAGTGTACAGCGTTAAGTAACAGTCTAAGTTGATGGAGAAAATTTAGCTGATGAAAAACTACACAATTCAGATGTATTATTACTAAGAATCCCAGCAAACAAATGGAGATAGACTTGAATAAGTGAACTTCAAATAAACTTAGCTTGAAAAGAATCCAAGTAAAAACTGAATAACTGAATGTGGAAAAAGCTAAATGGCAATTTGACTTCTTAAAAAAATGTACATATCACTTTAGCTACCAGATATAATGTTTCCTTATTGGGTTCATTTTCTGCATCTGATATGTGTAGAGGTTTGCAAGCAGGATCTATGCAATTTAACCCCATAAAACTGCCTTGCACTCTCAGTAGGAACAAAAGATAACAAAGAATAGCAGGGCACTGTGTTAAGTTTTAGCTTTCTCCCTGAACGAGCTACTTAGTCTTCACTGTGAAGGAACATTTCAGCCAGGAAGATAAGAGGCAGATCTGACTGTTATGTGGAGTGGGCTGATCTGAAGTCTTGCTGAGTTTGTCTTCCAACTCAGCCTTCTATGAAGGAGTGATGGCATCACTGCACAAAGGAAGGGCAACAACTGATGTCCCCTACGTGAACTTGTGGAAGGCCTTTGACATTAAGCTAAGGTTATGCAGCTGATGTTTATCATAACTTGGCCTTGGATAAAAGGCAGCTGAACTGTCCAGGTAGGGTAGAAGCCAGCCATTTCTCAGCCCTTTCTTCATACAGGTTGAGAGTTGATTCTCTTAAGAGAAAAGCTAAATGTTAGTTCAGTTTCAGTACATGGTTTTAGTACTGAGAACAAGATCTATGTAAGTTGATTAGGTTTGTTGTTATTTTTTATGTTTTTTTTATTATTACTTTAGTTTTTCTTGAGAAATTAACTATTTTTTTTTCCCTCGCCCATGGTTACAGTTATAAACAGATCATATTTTCTTAATATCTGTTAGGTCTACAAAAAGCTTAGTTTGGCTCAAGTTGCATTACTGTCTAGCAGGGAATGATTTTCGGACCCGTTACTAGCTCCTTTTTCAGCATTCACACACAGGAGCCCTTCATTCATTTTTCTTTCATGTACTGCAGTCTTACGTTGGCTTTCTTTTCTTTTTTTCTTTTCCAGGTATGCCATCCATAACTCAGGTATCAGCTTTTCAGTTAAAAAGGTATGTAAATAAAGTCCTCATAATTTCACCATATACATACCTGGTCAAGTTTTTATATGTATTTTTCTTTCACACATAGATATGAAAGCAGCAGAATAGTTGTACTGCCTCTTTTGCAGAGGGAATAGCATATGGAGCTTTCCCTTGTACTGCAGTGTTGAAGTGTACATTGTTACAGTTGAGTAGAAATCACTTCAGCAAAAAGTAAAGAAAATTATGTATTTCTCAGGAGTTTGGTGTTTTCTGTGTGGTCAATGTTTCTTTTTTTTTTTTTTTTAGCTTTATTATAGAATCATAGAATGACTTGGGTTGGAAAGTATTTCAGAAGATCATCTAGTGCCAATTTCCCTGCTGTAGGCAAGGCTGCCAGCCATCAGATCAGGCTGCCCAGAGCTCCATCCAGCCTGGCCTTGAACACAGCCAGGGATGGAGCATCCATAACTTCTTGAGGCAGCCTACATCAGTGCCTTGCCACCCTCATGAACAATTTTCTTCTTATATCTAATATTAAACATATCTGTTGTATGTATAATAATAATGTATATATATATTTTAGTATAAAGCCATTCCCCCTTTTTCTTACCAGTACAGTCCCTGCTAGAGCTCCTTGCCTGCTTTCCTGTCAGCCCCCATTAGGTACTGGAAGGCCATTCTGGGGTCTCAGAGCTGAACAACTCCAGCCTATTTTCATATGAAAAATGACTCAGCCCTCTGTGCATCCTCATGGCCACCTCTGGATCTGCTCCAACAGGTCCATGTTCTGCTTATGTTGGTGGCCCCTGAGCTGAATGCAGTGCTGCAGGCGGGGTCCTGAGAATAGAGCAGAAGGGGAGAATCACCTCCTTTGCCCTGCTGGTCGTGCTGCTTTTGTAGCAGCCCAGGATACAGCTGGTTTTCTGGATTGCAAGTGCACATAGCATGTTGAATTTCTTTCACATCGACTGATGCCAGTCAGTTGTTCTTCCCTTTTCCACCCGTGCTGTAATACTGTCAAAGAAGGTCAATATATTTTTTCAGGGACAATCTGCCCTCACCAAAGCCATGCTGCCTGTCACCAGTGATGTGTTTTCCAAGTGCCTTAGCCTAGTTTCCAGAAAGATCTGCTCCACGACCTTGCCAATCAAAGACTGGTCAGTAGTTCCCCAGGTCTTGCTTATTTTTCTGTTCTTAGAAACAGGGGGTCTGTTTTTCCCTTTTCTGGTCACAGAGAATTTGACTGGACTGCCATAACTACGCCAGTATGATGAGTAGTGGCTTAGCAACTTTATCTATCATTTCCCTCAGGACCTTTGGATGCATCTCATCAGGTCTCATGGACTTGTGCACCTTCGGGTTCCTTAGATGGCTTCAGACCTAATTAACTACATGGGCAGTTTATTATTGTGCTAGTCCCTCCTTTGCTATCTGTGAATTGGGCAGCATGGCTAGAGCCCTTGAGTGAAGAATGAGGGGAAAAAAAGGAAAATCTTTGCATACCTCAGCCTTCATATCCTGTGTAACCATGTCTCCTTCTGGAGAGAGCCCACATTTTCTTCCTCCTATCACTAGTGTACCTATAGGAGCTTTTCTCAGTGCCCTCTGTGTCCTTGGTCAGCTCCAATTATTTTCCTAACCTAATCCTAACTTTCCTAACCTGATACCTGTCTGCTTGGACAAATCCTCTGCATTCCTCACAGGCATGCTTACAACTCTGTAGGCTTCCTTTTTGTGTTTGAGTTTGACAAGGAGCTCCTTGTTCATTCATCTGTCCACCAGGGCTCCTGGTGTTTCTGCTTCCTCTCTGTTGGGATGCATAGCTCCTGAGCTCAGAGGAAGTGATCTTTGAATATTAGCTGGCATTCTTGGACCCCTCTTCTTTCCAGGGCTTTATCCTATGGTACTCTACAACACAGACCCCCAGAGAGGCTCAAGTCTGCCAAAGTGAGCTTGCAGTATACCTTCTTCAGTGTCCTGAGGTCCACTATTTATGAGCTGTCTCAGCCTTTTTTGAAAATCTGATTACAACTATATGAAATAGAATTGTGTAAAGTATTTTCATTATATGATGTTCTTGACATTTATTTCTAGAACTGCCTATGTTCTTCAGTTCCAAAGATGAAATATTAGCCTGAGTAGCCCTGATGTGGTCTAGCAAATTCTGCAGTGCCACTTAACATTTATTGCTTTTGACATAAAACATCCAATGATGCTTTATCATTTGTTAGAAATATTGCTAAATTTCATGTGTTTATGAAACTTCAGACAGAAGTGTGAATTGACTCATAGTCCTTTCTGGTCTCTTCAGCAAGGTGATACTGTGTCAGATGTTAGAACTTTAGCAAATGCTACAACGGTGGACAACATCAGGTCCATCTTTGGAAATGCTGTTAGCAGGTATGTTGATGTCATGTTTCATTTGGACATGAAGTATTCTAGTACATCTCCCTCTTTCTTCTCTTTTAAAGAACACAGGCTGTGCTAACTCTTCCTGTTCTTCCTTCAAAGTGAATTACAGAGAGTGACAATTGCAGTAATTAAGAACAAAAACTTCTCTGTTTTGCAGGCTTTTTAAAAATTTTAAACTGTATCAAATGAAAAAGGAAGTTGTAGTTACTCCTTCACTGGAAGGGAACAACCTGCTTGTAATTTTTATGTGGTAAACCAAAAAGACCAAGCTGTACTTGTTTTCTCTACAGGTTTCTGTCCTTCTCTTACACCTTACCTCTTCATGCTTCAGTTTGCTATTTGATAAATTTCAGTCCTTAATTATTTTTTTTCCCCCTGAAGTCTTACGTATTAAAACTTTGACAAAAGCTACATTGGATGAGGCTGGGTAAACCAGCCAGAAAAGCTGAAAATAAAACCACTCATGTATTCTGCTGCTTAAGGTAAAATTCTATCTTCATTCACCTGAGAAAAAATTCATAGCACACATCTGGGGAATGCATTTGAGATCTCCCTAAGTATCAGTTTGATTCAATTACTAAAAACACAGTTTACATGTAAGAAATTAAGTGTCTAATACATGAAAACACCTTTAGGTTCAGTATTTATTTACCATGTACTAGTTTTTCTCTACTTCTAATGCTTGTTTGATGCAGTTTTTCCTTTGCACAGCTCTGAAGAAGGTGCAAAAAGAAAACCAAAAGAGAAAGGAAATGCCAGCTGCGTTTTCTTATTTGTGAGGTTAAATAATTTCATAGCTCAAAGAATGTTTGAAGTCTCAAATAATTCAGATGTTATCCTTAACCATGACATAACTACAATATAGAACAGTACGTTGCTACTTATGAGGGCTGTTTGAAATTTGCATTAATTGAAGAATGCATTTTTTGTGTGTGTGTTTCTGTCAAACTGTCAATAGGGAACTCATAGAAGTGGGCTGCGAAGATGCAAATCTGGCCTTTAAAATGAAAGGCTACATCACAAATGCCAACTACTCTGTGAAGAAATGTATATTTTTGCTCTTCATAAACCGTAAGTTAAAAAAATAAAAAGCAACATGTTGTACAGTCATGCTGCTTACATAATAATCAGTAGAGCACAGCTTTCTGATGAATTGTAAAAACTTTGAGTATGAACATTTTTCAAAGATGTCAAAGAATTAATATTAACCTTAACAGTAGATCTCAAGGTGCTTTTCAATTTTTAATGTGGGTCATGCTTTGCACTGAAAGTATTGGAGAGCAGCTCACACTACAGTAACTGAAGCTTGTGGGAAATCAAGGTTATGCATGCCTTTTGAAGATGCAAAGCTTGAAGATATTGGTTTGAAGGATTAGCTAGGCACCATCTAATCTATTTCAGTGGCATTCTTTGACAACAGCATTTGGTTCTGTTTCAGATCGACTGGTAGAGTCAACTGCTTTGCGGAAAGCCATAGAGACTGTGTATGCTGCTTATTTGCCAAAAAGTACTCATCCGTTCCTATACTTAAGGTAAAGTAATAGGAAGAAGTAGTCTGACAGTACTGCAGCACGCTTGAAATCTTGGGACAATGATCAAGAATCTCTGAAGCTATAGGAGAAGGCAACAGGGAAACTCAAGGAAAATACTGCAGAGGAATTAAGGAGTTCTTCTCCAACAAGGTGACAAGGCTGGTTGTCCAGCTGAAGTGCCTCAACACCAGTGCACACAGCTCGGGAAAAGCAGGAGGAGTTGGAAGACACTGTGGTACTAAAAAACTGATGTACTTGCTGTTACTGAAACCTGGTGGGATGATTCCTGCGACTGGAATGTGGCTGTTGGCAGCTATGAGCTGTTCAGAAGGGGCAGATGAGAAAGGAGGGGAATAAGGATTACCCTACACCAAAGGGTGAGAGTTAAGAGACTGAGGCAACAATGGGAGCCCTGTGGCTGGTGTCTACTACAGGCTGCCTGATCAAGAAGAGACTGTTGATGAAATCTTCCTCCAGCTACAGGAGGCACCATGATCACAAGCTCTTGTCCTGCTGTGGGACATCTGCTGGAAAAGTAGCATGGCAAGCTGTAGGCAATTCAGGAGGCTTCTGGAGTGCATCAAGGATAACTTCCTAAGCCAAGTAATAGCCCCACCAGGGGGATGCAGTACTGGACCTGTTGTTCACTAATACAAACAAACTGATTGGTGACCTCAGGATATAAAATATATGTCTAAAAACATTTTAGTAGTCCAGTGGAGAGGTTGATTTAAGGTTATTTATGCAAGCTGGCTTGGCTGAGATCAGAATAGAGTTTTAATACACTAAACAAAACTGACTGTAATGTAACTTGAAGTTTCAGGATCATTATATTGTTTTTGTTTTTTTTTTTCCTGGGATGACTGGTGCCTGGTTGATAAATTTTATACTGAACCAGTTTGTACCCTTTCTGCCATCCATGGGTAACTATGTTAACTTCCTTTAAAATGTTTTCCAGCCTGGAAATAGCCCCTAAAAATGTAGATGTGAATGTGCACCCTACAAAACATGAGGTCCACTTCCTTCATGAAGACAGCATTTTAGAGCGTGTGCAACAACATGTAGAGAGCAAGCTGTTGGGTTCTAATTCTTCAAGGATGTACTTCACTCAGGTGAGGATACATGTTTCAGATAACCACAGCCCTGTACAAAGTACTTCAACAGTAGTGGATGTATTATTGCTTTCTTCAAAAGCAGAAGCTAGGCTGGTCACCTTGAGATCTTTAATGTTTCAGGGATGAAATGGCCCTGATATACCAATGATAATTATGTCGCAGTGAACTTACTGGATAAGAAGTACATGAAAATATCTTGAACAGATACTTAACAAAGTTATTTAATCTTTTTCATTTTGCAAGTATATTACCCTCAAACTTGGTCAGCTTTTGTTCTGTCCTCTTCACAAGAAACACGAGACTGAGAAAACTGTGTATTTGATGACACTGAATTTAACCCAACTGGAAAAATAGCAGGAAAAGTGTCCTAATCTCTTTTTAAATAGAGGAATAGTATAGTATAAGAATAGTGTATAATCAAAAGGTATAATCAAAGCATAATAATGAAATAAGTAAGAGAGTTATGCAAAGTGAGGACAAAAGAGAACAGATGAGATGCTTACCTGTGTTGTGGGCTCACTCAGGAAACTCCAGAGGAGCGGATCTCCAGAAGAGAGATCCTTCCCCACTGGCAATCAGCACTTAAATGGGTCTAGGAGATGTGGAGCCTGGCTCCACCCCTTCCTGCAGCACAGGTGAATTGCTTTCACCTGTGCTTTCAGGGATGACACATTGCTCACCTCAGGTGACTTATCAGAGGTTCAGGCCGTGACTCAGCAGTTCCCATACAAATAGTATAAGAAATATAAGAATAGTATAAGAACTATAACTGTAATCTTTTTTAAAAAAGTTTTCTTTGTGCTTTTTTTACATTAAAGATTTTACATTTCAGACAAGGGAATGCTAACTGATGATTTCTGTAGTTGCCATGATGACAGTCACGTTATGTGAATAGCAGGTACAGGGCTAGTGGTTGTCTAAGCAGTTGAGATGGTTTCTGTGGGGTTTGAAAGTTACTTGCTCTCAAGAAATAAGATGCTGTGAGAAACAGAAAAGATCTTTGTGTTGTCTGTGTCTCTTGCTTACGACTGATCTCTCTTCTTTCTCACGTCATAATGAAGACATTGCTTCCAGGGGCCGAATGTTCATCCAGTGATGTGGTAAAATCAGCAGCAAGCTCTTCTACGGCTACAAAAGGAACCAGTGATAAAGTTTATGCACACCAAATGGTCCGCACTGATTCCCGAGAGCAGAAGTTGGATGCTTTTCTTCAGCCAGTGAACAACCCCCTGAGTACAGGGCCCACCGAAGAGACAACAGGGGTTAACGTGGGACCTCTGGAGGGCACATCAGGAGCCCAACAGGACTGTCGTGTTAGGCCACAGGATGCTGAAATGGAAGATGTGAGTGAGCTTCTTGAAACAGCTGATCTAATTGAAATGGCTGACGTTCAGAAGGATGCAGTGATGCCTGGAGGGCTGAGTAAAAGCGGACACTTGTCTCCGGAGAAAGCACTTCCTCGGTAAGTCTTATCTTTCCTGAGGTCCTACCTGTTGATTTCATGGTATCAGCCTGAATTCGAAGGTTTTTCTCATCTCTTTGGACTTCTGCTTTCAGAAGGATGCTTTGGCTTTTTCTCTAGAGTAACTTCTTACAGCATTTTAATGAGAAATCCAGTTTCATATGTGAACTGCAAATTACATAATCCTGTTCCAGTTTTCACAAGTTTCTGTGCATGCTGCAAGGCAGGAAACAGTATAAATAATGATACTGACTTTACTTCAGAGAGATCGTATCAGTCGGCCTCACTTCACTGGTTCACCCTTTTGTGTTATGATGGAAAGATACAACTACATCACAGCATTTTGCAGCTGTTACCCTAGTAAAGATAAAAACCCTGTAGTGTTTTACAGCTCCCTTGGGAGCTGTTCTGAGAGGCCGGAATTTTCTGAGGAAATCTGGTTAGTTTTTTCCCTGCTATTACAGAGAAAGAAGAGTGGAAAAGGTAATTAGATATAATTATCCTTTTTCTAATGAATTATGCCTAGGAAGAAAAGTAAAGCAGTATTTGTTTCTGGGAAACTGAGGAAACTTCCTGCTTTGCTTTATAATGTAGAGTATGTGAATTCAACATCCCATCTGTTTGAGTGTGCTTTGCTTAAGTGATAGAAAAGTAGGACATCTTTCCTCTTTGTTTCTGTATTTCAGGAAGAGACCACGGGAAGACACAGAAACACAAATGGAAGAAGACACCAAAAAGGAAATGACTGCTGCCTGCACCCCTAAAAGAAGAATTATCAATCTGACCAGCGTGCTGACACTTCAGGAGGAAATTAGCAGCCAGGCACATGAAAGTGAGTGAGTGTTTTGCTTCTCAGGTTTGTTTTACCAGATACAGATGATTGTTTGGACTACTAAGGGGGAAAAAGTTAAAAAGGTGTCCCATTAGACATTTTAAATAGGTTGTAAATCTCAAACTGCATCATAACTAATGCCATAAAACCACAGCTTGAAGAACTGAGTTAATTAGTCATTTTCAAACAAATCTAAGTTACAATATTGTCATTATAAGAAAATTGGCTTAGTTGCATGATTCCAAAATAGATTCATAAGGAGAACATAATAATGGGATAGGCTTGATAATTGTATTTTTTCTCTATTTGGATCTGTCCTATGTATATAAGGGGAATTTACAAGAGACTGGTGAAAGAGTTTGGAAAAAGATGGAAGGTTTGCTGTTGTTCCTCGGGTTGTTCCCTCTTCACTCCTTCAGTTGCTTGAAGAGTTGCATAATGACATTGAGTCACACAATGCTGTATTATTCAGCTAGTCTAAATGTTGGGAATCTTATCTGTGTTATTTTGTTGTTGAAATTACTGTGATTTTTCTGCTAGCAAGAAAACTGGTGAGCAAGAAACAGCAAGAAATCACTGGTGAGCAGCTCTACAGCTAAAGGGGCAAAACTAGCAGACTTCTGAAATAAATAACTTGTTTAAAAAAAATTCAAAAGATCAGGATTTTTAGTAAGCATGTACTGACACTACTTGTGCTCTAGAAGTTTTGCAGTAGGATGGTCATTCTGAACTGGTAGTTTCACAGTTGACTGTCGCAGTTCAAATACCGAAATCCCATAGTTGTAGTCCTGTGCTATAAAATTCTCCTCAAATTTTGTGGCAGGACTTGTGCAGCTGCTCGAGGTTGTCTTATCTCCACACACGTAAGAAATTCTTTTCCTGCAGTATTACAGTATTCTGGAAAAAGTAATGGTAGAATTTGTTAGTGTAGTGCTTTGTGTTTTACGTATGAGTTTGCTTGATTGCAGTGTCGGTGCTTCTATAACCAAGTTTCTTCTGCAGGTTGTAGTGACGTTTGCAGAATGCCTAAAATGAACATGGAAACTGGACTTGTCATACTTATGTTTTTAAATACAAGAGAAGGCCAGAAACTTATTGAGGGGGAGAAGGGGAGGGATTATAGACCTAACCTACTGCATTTCCAGAATGCAGTCTGACAGCATGAGATTTTGTTGCAACTTTGTTCTGCACCTAGAAAGATGCTAGGAGCCCAGCGCAGGGCCACAAAGATGATAAAGGGCCTGGAGCATCTCGTGTATGAGGAAAGGCTGAGTAACATGGGTCTGTTCAGCCTGGGGAAAGGAAGACTGGGGGGGTGGATTTGGGGATCTGATTAATGTTTATAAACGTCTATAGGGAAGTGGGAGGCAAATAGATGAGGCAGGCTCTTCTCAGTAATGATAGGACAAGGAGCAGTGGCCTAAAACTTGAACATAGGAAGTTGCACACAAACAAATGAAAGAACTTCTTTACCATAAGGGTGATGGAACACTGGAACAGGCTGCCCAGACACGTTGTTGAGCCTCCTTCTATGGAGATATTAAAGATGCATCTGGATGCCTACCTGTGCCACCTGTTGTAGGGAACCTGCTTTAGCCCATTGGGCTGGGCTCAATGATCTCTTGAGGTCCCTTCCAACCCCTGCCCTTCTGTGTGATCTGCTGTGTCATTTTTTGGTTTTTGTGTGTTGTTTCCTTTTTCTCCCCCAGCCTGTTCCCTTACTAGCCTCCTGTGGCTGAAGCAACTTGGCTTTCTCAAGTCAAAAGGAAAAACTCTTAAAAATTTGCAGATTAACTCATAACCTTTCTAATTTATGCTTTGAGTATTTGCATATGCAAATAATTAAGATTTCAAAATCTAGCATTACAGGCCTATATTAGAAGCTGCAGCATAGCAATGACCAAACAGTAACCAGACTTTAAAAGTCACAGATGACTCAACTGAATAAATTCAGGCACACTTAGCACATCATACTTTTCCTCTTATTGTTTTCTTCCTTTTCCTCCCTTCAATTTCAGGTCTTCAGGAGATGCTGCGTGATCACTCATTTGTTGGCTGTGTCAGCCCTCAGTGGGCTCTGGTGCAGCATCGGACAAAACTGTATCTTCTCAATACAACTAAACTCAGGTAAAGGAGCTGTTGTTTCCAACATGACCCCTGCTTTTTCCCCTCTTAATTAGGATACCTTGGAGATGCACGATTGTGTTCATATAACAAATGTTTGTGTTTTAATTTAGCCAAGAACTCTTCTACCAGATAGTTATTTATGACTTTGCAAACTTTGGCGTTCTAAGACTCTCTGTAAGTATACTTTACATTGTATTCTATATAAGATTATTTATAGTAACCCTGTGCTTTCAAATAACATATATGTTTATAGGTTGTTTTTAGTCCACTGTAGGAGTGGTATGCCGTTTCCTTTACAGTAATGCAGAGTGGCAAACCTGTAGTAATTTTGTAGCTGCAGCTGTAGATTGTGATCCTGGCTGCTAGCTGGGCTTCTGACTGTTCACCAGGCTTTGCTCATACATCAGTACAAATAATTGTAACGTACTTTCTGTGCTTATCAGAAATACTGTTGAATGGTAGTGCTTATGCCGTGAATATCACAACACTGTGCAGGACTGTGGACTTCATGGAGTCTTTTTGCAAATAAATTCACACTTCTTAGACTGGTTGATGAGCTGATGTGCTCTGCAGGCTAGAAGCTGTATATTTAGCACACTTTTCATGTGAAGGAAGAAGGTCTTCTGTTTTTTTTTTTAAGGGAGGGAACAGTGGGCTGATGGTTAACAACACTTCTGCTGCTTCTGCTTCTAGGAGCCAGCTCCTTTATATGAGCTTGCAATGCTTGCTTTAGAGGACCCAGAGAGTGGCTGGACAGAAGAAGATGGCCCAAAAGAAGGCCTTGCTGAATACATAGTTGAGTTTCTGAAAAAGAAGACTGAAATGTTGAAAGATTATTTCTCTCTTGAAATTGATGAGGTGACTGCTGCTATTACTCTTCACACTAAATAGTGCTACGTTTTGGCATCTGGTAATAGCAATAACTTGCTTGCAGTGCTTACTCTCAGCAAGAGCTAGCTCTGGTAAGACTTGGGTGGTTTACCCCTTTCATTAAAAATGCTCAGGACTTATGCTTTTAAAGGAGTGCTACGCAAAGTTTAATTATATTAATTATCAAATAAAATGCTTGAGTCATTGCTTCAGTAACTAGCCTGCAGCTTTCCTGTTCAACAAGGTGTGCAATCTAACTTTAGCTGAGGCTGAGCTACAGGATCTCCCTCGCTTCTGATATTTGTGCGCGGCCTGTTGCATCTTTTATTCTGTACAAAACTGAACAGTTTTAGCAAATGTCATATAACCGTGACTTCTCACCTCGTATTCTCAGTGGAAATAGGATCAGCATAGTCTGTGGGTAGAGGAGGGAGCGCAGTTGAAGTCTCCCAGAGGTGAAAGCTCTAAACCGAGGTGTTATAAGTTAAACACCACCAACAACCCTTTTCCTGCAATGGCTACCTGGAATTGGGCTTTAAAAACGTGCAACTTCAGCCATTCCCAGCACTCAGCATGTTTAGCAAGAAACAGTCTTAAAATAGGTCACAGTTCTAGTGCATCCACTGCAAGAAAAAACACATTTCTTACTGAAGCAGTAGCATTGCCTTTGCAGGAAGGAAACCTTACTGGATTACCACTTCTGATAGACAACTACATTCCCCTGCTGGAAGGACTACCAATGTTTGTCCTTCGTTTGGCCACAGAGGTATGTTTTTTAACTTAAGAAATAATGAAGTGAATTAATGATAAGCTGCAAAGGAGGGGCTGAAATAGATTAAATGCACTGTTACATACTCCAGGCACTCTTGTAATAGTTACTGATTAATTGGACTTTGGCTCTACATTCATAACTACTATGTTTTGATTTGAATAGCCTTCAGTTTTACTCATTTCTTTTCAGTGCCTTCACCTTACCAGCACAAAAATGGCCAAAGCATTATTCTGTACTGTAGGGAACCTGCTTTAGCAGTGGGGTTAAACTCTAGGATAACTAGAATTCCCTTACAATTCTGTGCTTTTGTGATTTTCATTTTTATCCCCCCCCCCCATCAGGAATTGTTACCAAGTCTCTGGCCACTTATCCAGATTTTATTAACTTACTTCTTTCTTCTGACAGGTAAACTGGGATGAAGAGAAGGAGTGCTTTGAAAGCCTAAGTAAAGAACTGTCTATGTTCTACTCCATTAGAAAACAATATATAATAGATGAAACCAACCTGACAAGCTCTCAGGTACCATAGTATGTTACTACTTATGTAACAAGCATTAACAAGACAAACTATTTTTTTTCTCCCCCAAACTACAGACTTCTAATTGCAGTACATTTCATGTATATACTTAGCCTCAGTTTGGAAAGTGTTTTTTTTTATCCTGTTAAGCTACAGTAAGCTTCCAGAGGTGGATGCATATAAACCTAAAATGTAGTTTGCTTATGTAAGTATCTGCTTAATCATTCAGTTAAGCTAGCCAGTTCTAGTGACGCCATGCAGATAGATTTTTCAGAGCTTAAAATTAACTTTACTGTACAGAATGAACTTGATTACTAGCAGAATTTTAGTCTCAGTAGTCTGATAAAGTTGAAGTGCTTTCTGTTAGTGAAATAACTTCAGTTTGTTTATCCTTTCTGTTCCATGTTTCAGAATGAGGATTCTGACTCTGGTTCACCACCATGGAAATGGACAGTGGAGCATGTTGTTTACAAAGCCTTCAGGACTCATCTTTTACCTCCTAAACACTTCACAGATGATGGCAACATTTTGCAGCTTGCTAACCTGCCTGATCTGTATAAAGTTTTTGAGAGATGCTAAGCAAGAAATTATTTGTATAGATTTGTGCATATGTAAAAAACTTGTTACATTCTGTTATATTTAGATAAAGTCAGGGAGGTGGTGGGATGGGAAGAGAGGATTTAATGACAGCAAATAGATGTTATATTTTTTCTTCAGTTTATCAGAGAACAAAAAGAATTGATTATGTTCCTAAAATAAAAAATAAGATTTCATTTATCGGCTATGCATTAAGTTTGCTTGAGAAGAGAAGCTAACTTGAGCTGAAGCTAACTGAAGTGCAGGTGCTTTAACATGGCTTGAGTCCCGAAGGCAAGGTTATGACTTCCTTTTGTTTTGATGATGCAGGTACCATAAAAAGAAAAAAAAACCAAGAGTCTTCATGAACATCAACTTAAAGCACGTGCAGTAACTTTTTAGTACAGGACTAGCTGAGATGGTACTTCAGAACTCTTCAAAAAAAGGGGGCTCACTTGTCTTTATCAAGGAGTCTGGAAGGGGAAACAGGAATTTGGTGCAAGGTAGCAAGTAAATTTGCAAACATTAAATCTGTTTCAAAGAAAAGCTGCAGTTGATAATTTTGAGTGCAGGCTCAAGCATAAGCCAATTAGTCCTGCTCAGACAGAAAAAAGCCTCGTCTTGAGACCTTCCCAATTCTGGGTGCAAGGAGGTCCTTGGTGGCACTGACCAGCTTCAACTGTGTGCTTTAAAAAAAAGCAGCAGTGCTAAGGCTCTGGAATAGAAAGATCCTACAACCTCCTTGCTGTGACAAGTGCTCCCAACATGCATTGTGATTCCACTTGGTATACTGCCATTGCTACAGCAAGCTTGTCTCATGATTTCACAGAATGGCCCGGGTTGGAAGGGACCTTGAGTAGGGATGGGTGGTTGGTTCAACTACCTGATCTTAGATGTCTATTCCAACCTTAATTCAACCGGTGATTCTATGAAATACACTGGCTTAGGAAATGCTTGCAAATCTTTACCTTGAGTTTGCTATATCATTATTTATGTTTGGTATAAAATACATTTCTCTCCCCCCTCAAGGATTTTCTGCCACTACTCCATCTGTCTAGTTTTTCTTTACAGCTACTGTTTTTAACCCATCCTCCTTTTCTAGTTTTTTACCCCAAGTATTAAACTGCAAGAGGAAACTGGCACTGAGAATAAGGTTATATTTCTTGTAGTTTAAGAGGAATTTCATACTGCAGATTGAGAGAGGTGTTAAAGAAAAACACTTTGATGGTTATAAATAATGGCCTAGATCAATTTTTCTTGTTAAATTTAATATTTGATCAGAAATACCCCACCCTTATAAAACGACAGATTCTCAACCTTTGCTCTTCTAGTGATTTTTTCTTACCTGCATCCTCTGAACCAGATCTTGAATATTCTGAAGGATAAAAAGATATGTTCGGATCTACTCAATAGTGAACTCTGGAGAACTTTAGCAACAGCACACTGAAGCCAAAGCACCTTTTCACTGCCTTCAGTGTATAGTGATCTTCCACATGAAGGAAGATGGGATGCCTCATCTTTAGCCATACACATCTGTAGAACTGCTACTGGAGCAAAAAAGCAGGTTATGTTTTTAGTTGCCATCAAGCTTTAACAAGAAAACAAAATAAAGTAGGGGTGGAAGTATTTTCAAATAACCTTAAGGGTAATTCTTGCAGACTTCAATAGCAACACTTCTTTCTCCTTTTCCTTTGTAATGCCCCAAAATGTTCTTTATGTGTGGTCCACTCTCCCTGTCTTTTTTTTTGTGCTTTGGAGCCCAGAACTGGACACAGTACTCCAGCTGAAGCCTGACCAGGGTAGAGGGTACAGGGGGAAGATACCTCCCTTGAACTGCTGGCCACGGTCCTTTTCACCCCAGAATCCTATTTGCCCCCTAGGCCACCAGAGCGCACTGCTGGCTCATGGCCATCCTGTCCTCCAGGACTCCATAAAGCTCCTCTCCAGCAGGTCATCCCCCAATCTGTACTGACACAGGAGCACCCAGACCACCTGCAACATCTTATAACTTAAAGCTGTGAACAGAACAAAAAAACCTTTGCAACCAAACAGCCCTAAAGGGCAGCTTGCAATTCACGTTTCATGACAGGGAGTTTGAAAGCTGCAGTGGCTCACAAGCCCATTTTCAGCTTACTGGCTCCCATTTCTTAAGTCTCAAAAAATTCAACACAGGTTCTAATGCTTTGTGGATTCACTTTAGCATTGGCCTTTTAGTGGGAAAATTCTGTCAATACTAGTGCAAGGAAAAAACAGAACAGTTAGACAACAGCTCATTCTGTGTTCTATCCTATGCTGCTGTTTCACAGCAACAGAAATATTGCAAATCAATGGAGCATGTGCACCCAAGTAAACACACGAAGAATATGGTGGTACTTATCACGTGCTCTGCAGGTTGCTAGTATTAAAAACTAATGGCTCTCTAAAGAAGCTGACAACACTTACACTCTCCTTTAGGTAGGAATTAAGTGTAACCTAAGCTTTTTTTGAAGCCCTGGTTAATACTTAAGGATCTGTAGGTCAAAAATAACATCTTATACCTATATCCAACAACTGATTAAAGCTTCTCTTTACTACAGCAGTAATACCACAGTTTGCAAATACTCACTTTCTCCACTTTGCTCCTTGAACCTGAATAACATCCAACACCAGCACACAAATGGGAACTAAGTTATGTCAAAAACCTTTCTGCATCCTTCTGATATCACATACACAACAGTGAAATTAATGGTGTTCTGCTAGCACTGACACTGCATCTCTACAGGTATTCAACCAGTGTAAGACATTCTGGACAAAATCAATGTAAACCTGAATCCTCACAACCCTACTAGAAACAAAAGAATGCTACCCACTGATTTTTCATCTGATGAAGGAACAAAGTATTACAGTGCATTAACCACGTTTTAACATTTTATTTTAGAAAGTGAACATATCTATTAAAAAAAAGAAAATGCACAGAGTTAAAAAAAAAGTAAACATAAAACTAATGACAAAATTGCAAAAACATAAAATAATTTTACCTAGTGAGTCCCAACCATTAAATATACTTCCACCACAGAGAAGTTTTACTTCATTATATTACCAGTCTCTTGATTAGGTACACAAAGACAACACTTTCCAGTAATTACCTAGTCATTAGAAGATCAACTTCAGGAATCACTGAATAATACATCATGGACAAATATTTTCATGCCACCCAGGAGGC
Organism: Perdix hodgsoniae; assembly: GCA_035772895.1. Taxonomy (NCBI): domain Eukaryota; kingdom Metazoa; phylum Chordata; class Aves; order Galliformes; family Phasianidae; genus Perdix; species Perdix hodgsoniae. Next base: position 3,925,667 of record JAPSGF010000073.1, read on the forward strand.
AATCTAATATACATATGTCACAAGGTACATCTTTGTGAGGTATTACAGTACATGGGAACCATTCCCTTTGCTTTCTAAGGAATAAATTCTCCAGTCAGCAGCTCCACCAGCAACTCAATCACAGACTGTTGCCAGAGTTTCCAAATCCCCACCAACTTCCCTCAGATATTTTCCTTCTGTAACAGATTACAAAAGTTAAGATGAAAATGAGTCAAAACAATCAATAGAGAAAACAGGAAGGGTCAGAAGAAAAGGTCACCCAACTATTTCAGACAAGCAACAGACAGTCTCAAATCAGAAGCTTCAACTGCTCCAGAAACTTCTACCCTAATCTTCTCTACCTTCTCTAACTCAAGCTTTGCCATTTGTGGTAAAATGAAAGCATGTGGTGAGATAACTCTGAAAGTAATTAAGTAATTTCTAAAACATGAACCTATTTAACCAAAGCACACCTCAAAAATCTTAACGCACAGCTTGCATAATGCAGCCCACCTGTGCTCTTAAACAGACTGTAAAGGGGAAATACTGAAGCGGTTTTGTACATACAGTCTTTCAGAGTCGTGGATATGACCCAGACTCAAACTGGGAGAAAATCTCTTCCTAGTACTTCTGCATCCTCATCTCCATAGACATTTCCCTCCTGCTTTACTTTTCCACTTTTGGTCCATCACTTTTCCTTCCAAGATGCCAGAGAAGAAATGGTAGAGGAGCTTCATCCTAAGTTTGCAGCCTTTTACACTCAGCACTGGAAGAGGTGCCTCAGACTCCTGTGCTTGGGTTAACAGAACTCAGGGGCGGAGGAGCCTAACTACTGGCTCTCAAGAATATGAGAGGATTCCTTGCTTGAGCTTTGTCAAGACTGCAAGATGAACTCCTAAGAATCAGCCCAACCATTCAAATAATTTGAGAAGGAGCTAAGAAAAAATAAGTATTTAAGATTATTCTGGTGATATGCAGAGGAACTTACCTGCTTTTCCATATTTGCTATACAACTGGTTTTTCACTGTCTTGTTTTTCTTCAGAGTCTTCATCAGATCCTGAACAAGCAGAGAAGAATGTCATCAATTCAGTTGAGAAAATAAGTACTGGTAATAACTCATCATGCCAAGGAATAAATGTTGGCTCCACTTTTACTTCCTTTTATACTATATTCTGCTGTCAGTAGACTACTTCTACCCATAAACCTCAAGATAGACTTCACATCTTTAACTACCATACTTTTTCAGTGTTAATCATTAGTCATTATTTTTAAGCCACGTTACTCCCAGAGGTCATGCTACCCACATAAAATTTTAACACTTTTCATGTGGATAAGACTGCAAATTTATATGGAATCACAGAAAGGTTTCTTGACAATATGCTGGTGTAGCACAGCACTACACTCAAGATTGTTTTAACGCTTTGTCATCCCTAGATGGAGCTCTAAGTCACTTAATATACCAAGACACTCAGCAACCACAAAGGCAGCCACTAAATGAGAAGAGTCACCAACGTTAATTTTTCTACAACGCAAGGTGGGCAAAAGCATCTGCAGCTACGTGTGGATATTATTATTTTAAATACACTGCACAGTAAAGCACAGTTTTACAAAACAGATTTCCATTTTAGGGTAAGAAGACTGACGTGGGATCTTGGGTTCACAGCAGAAAGTACTGATTTCCTTGACACGTCTGCAAACCCATTCTTTGGTATTGCAGTACTCCCATTTATTGTTGGCTTACTCACCTCACAGCTCAACTGGAACGAAGTGCACAGACTCAAGGTCTAATTAATGCTTGCTCTCAGTTCAACACACTCAGCATTTCGCACAGGAAGCTTTTTATTATGAGAAAGGAGCCTCCAACTGAAACTTCAGTTGGTCTTTTGAGCAGTTTCAAGTTCACTGCCTGCCCTAAAATACTGTAAAGCTTCAAGTTCAGGCTAGATTAAATAATGTAACGCTGAATAAATACTCTGTCTGCTAGCAGACAGAGAGGGCAGAAAAACAGTAGCCACCTCCATTCAGTTGCTGCCCCATTTTCTTCAAGACTATCTTTTTTCTAACGCCTCTGGGACAAGTCAGAAGACTCACTAACTGTCTGTATTGCAATTCATCTGGTAGGTCTTGAATAAAATGAATTGCTGAATTAAATAATCGTCTGTTTCAGGATTATGAAATACAGTCTCCATTCATCCTCCACCCCCTTACACTACAAAGAGGAAAAAATATGCGGAAGTTTAATGCCAGTAAGAAAAATCTTCACAAATGCTAACATAATTACCTGCTACAGATTCAGGAGGAGAATAGAACTGGCCATCAGACAGGACTCCTGGGTGAAGGAGAGCTGCTCGTTCGGAAGCATCCTGTGCTATCAAAAATCCTAACAGGAAAATAAAAACAATCCAGACATCATCTCACAGCTCATATATTAAATACCAAGATCAAGCACCTTGAAGACTAAGGTACTGTATTAGCATTAAAGAACTGCTGATTTAATGTACAGTTTCTGTAATTACAGGCAGCTAAGGCAACAAAATCCAGCAGAAGAGAGCACTGTACACAAGTTAAGGAATCCTTCCTTCCACTCCATGAAAAGGCATGGTTAGGATGCCATATGTGAACTTAGCAGTATCCACTGTCTAACTAAAACTCTGAACCATGTATTTTTAATGCCCAGTGAACTGCCATGCACGATCAAGTAAATCAAAGCTCCTTATTCACAGCTTGCTTTCACCCATTTGTCTCAACACACCTTGTAAACCCTTCTCCTTTCAGCTCAATCACTAAAATCACAAAAATGCAATAGATAATAGGGCTATTCTGGTGTACATACATACAGGACAAATTTAAAGGGGGCTGGGAAAGAAGAGAATTCATCTCGTTCTTATTGCCATCAACAGGTCTTCTGATAAGTAACAGGGCAAAGACAGCATTCTGGGTCAACTATTGAACTTGTTGCCTCCACTCTCAGCCACATTAAAACTGATGGGGAACAAAAGCTTGATGTTTAACTGAATCAGGAGAGTTACCTGGGATAATCAGCAAGTCTACTGGGAGGAAAAAAAAAAAATCCCTCTTTCCAACATAAGCACAGCAATTTATCTTATTAACCAGTTTAAGTCTCCAGAGGAGACATTTTTTTTTAATGAGTGCTGCTCTGAAAGTAATGACTCCCATTTTATTATGTTAGCCCACACTGTCAGAGGCAGATGGTGGTATGGCAGGAGAGGTTGAAGTTTCCCACCAATATTCCATTACATTCTGTTGCTGTGTGACAGTATGACCAAATGGTATCTGACATGGAAGTGTGTCTGAAGCAAAGGTGTGTCACTGAATTCCTCCATGAAGAAAAAAATGGCACCTGTTGACATTCGCTGATGCTTGCTTAACATTTATGGAGACCAAATAGTGGATGTGAGCACAGTGGCAGGGCAAAGGGCAGTGAGTGGTGCGTTTCAGCAGCAGTAACAGCACTGTGAAAGTCAAGCCACGTTCCAGACAGCCACATACAGCTGTCACACCATGAAACAAACAACATCTTGATCAGCTCATTGGTTTGAATTGACAGATTCAGAACAAGGAACTGTGTACACAGCTGAACACCTGCTTCAATGCAACAGAAACAATGGTGGCACTGTTGGAAGATCAGAAAGCTTAAGCCAGGTGAATCCCACAGATGCTCAGAGTTTGTCAGGATATACTGAACCAATATGAAGCTGAAGGTGATAGTTTCCTGCATCGTATCATTACTGGTGACAAGACGTGTCACCACTATAAGCCAAAGTCAAAACAGCAGTCTGTGGAGTGATGACATGAGAATTCCCCATAGAAGAAAAAGTTCAAGATGCAGCCCTCAGCAGGTAAAATGATGTGCACTGTCTTTTGGGATAGGAAAGGGGTGATCCTTCTGGATTTCCTGGAACACAGACAAACCATCAGCTCTGACTGCTACAACATTATGCTGCTTCAGCTGAAGGCTTGAACTTCCAGTCAGGCCAGAGAAGAAAACAACTTTTCTCTTGCAACATGGTAACACCAGGCCCCACCACAATTTGAAAGTCACTGAGCACACTGTCAATCCTGGCTGTACTGTCCTACCATACCCACTGAATAGCCTGGACTTGTCAATTTCTGACTTTCATCTGCTCAATTCAATGGGCAATATTTTCCAAGCAATGGTGCTGTCAGCAGCTATGAAACAGTGGTTCTCCTCCACTGGTGCAGATGATTTTTTTCTTTTCTATAAGCATGGTATGCAAGCTCTTGTTCACTGCTGCTGAAAACGCATAGCTAATAGTGGTGACTACGGTGAAAAACAATGCTTTATAGCTGAGAGTTCCCTCTGCCAAACAGCGTTACTTTGCTCTTTGTATCTGTTCTAGTTTCCATAAAAATAAACAGGAGGCATAATTTTCAGAACTACCTACGTGCTTATATTTCCATTCTGTCCAAAAGAGGAAAGATAACATCAGGTCACAAATAATGGATGACATTCTGAGCGGGTTTTATAGCTTTACATCCTTCCTCAAAGAAGGAAACTTTTAGAACTGGAAATCTCTATCAATGGAAAAAAAAAAAAAAAAGAGAAGTAAAGGGATTGATGTAGAAAGACTGCTTCACATCACTAAGGAATGAAGGCATCCACGCCCATGTCAACTTTTAGGTCTTCACAACAGGAAAACACACCCTTCCAGTTGTGTTTCAGACTATTTCAGTTGGTGATACACAAATAACAGATAAGCTATACAATTAGTCTCCTGCTGTTGAAGCTAACAAATCATCTGTAACAGAAAACCATGCTTTCTTCTCCTCATCACCCAGGAAAGCCTCTCTTTCAACTAAATCAGTGGGTTTCCTCCATTTAGTTGAATACATTCGGTGACAGATGACCTGCTGCCTTAATCCTGAATTCATACTTACTCTGGTTTCATTCTATGCATGAAGCAGGTTCTCCACAATTATTTCTTTACTTTTCCTTTTCCACCTCAAAAGACAGTCAGTAAGGGAGTTAGTTATTGTATCTACTCTTCCTAGTTGAAAAGCCAGCAACTTATTCCATGTATTACCAAGGAAACAATACGTTCTATGCCCAAGTCAGTTAAATTTTCATGCCTTAAGCATACAAAATAAATGTGCTCTTCAGTGCCTGACAAATACTGGTCCGGCCCTTGCAACTTTTAACTTTGTGTGCCTAAATAAAAAACCCACTTCATTAAAGGCATACGTTCCCTTCTAGAAAAATTATGCCACATATTAAATTTTTTAAACAACTCAATGTTTCTTAGAAGCTGAAAAATGCATTCTTCTGACAACATGGGACCAAACACTGCCAACTTCAGTGACTGAGGGAGACACAATAGAAACTTACTGTTTTCTTCTTCAGCTTCTTGTGGTAACACTTTGAAGTCCAAGAACCAGGTTTCAATCCAGGCAAGTATAAAGGATATGATGGGCAGCACGTAGCCAAAAGCACCCTGTGAGAACAGCTAGAAGAAAAAAATATATATACAACATTATAGAAATTTACCTGCAGAATCCTGCTTTAAGTGCAAACAAACAACCAACCAACCCTGACAAAGTAAAGCAAATGTGATTAGAATATATATACCTGTGAAATAATTACTTTTGCTAGTAAAAAGGCACTGGTCACCGCTGTTGTGAACTGAAAGAAAGAGTAAGAACAGTTAAGACTGGTAATTGTATTTACTTTCTCATTGCTGCCATTATCTGACAGTTTCAATTTGAAATATTTATCAACAGAAACATCACAGATTAATAAATCTTATCAAGTGTTATTAAAATAACCTTGTTATTTTAGCCTTTTTAATACAAACAGCTCCAAATGTTGATTTTCATGCAGCTGATAGACAGCTTAGGGACTACACAGATGATAACACTGTATAAACTGTGATCTTACTCTACAAAGAAGATGCAGTATTTTTCAGTAGCTCACTTAGATTAAAAAAAACACAGACAGTAAATCCAACTAATTGGGAAAAAGCAAACAATTGCTCGAGATGCTTTTCACTACCATCCAAATCAAAATTTTCATTTCAAATAACAAAATATCTTTGCACGAGGAAACTTGAATTAATAGTTTAATTCCTACGTTCATATCATGAAAATTAAATCACTTGACACTCCTTGGCATGGTTTAAAAATAGGAGGTGACAAACGAGTACCTAAAAAAAAACACCCCCAAACCAAAACAGAAGAACAGTGGACAAGTGTTATTCACTTCAACAAGGCTTCTAACGCTGTGCGTTTAGGTCCAGCAACTCTTTAAATAACAGTAGGACCAAACTACCATCTGGTAAGCATAAGTAGGATTTTAAGAACAACAGCTTCTTCAAAACATTCAGTGAAGCTCTATAGATCTACTGCTTACCACCACGATGGGTTCACTCTCATAACCTCAAAACCAACTGTTCAAGTTGGAGGATGTCAATGGAAGAAACACCCCAAAAGTCACATTTCTAAGAGAAAGGGATTCTGAGATGTGTGCACTTAGAAATAATAATAATAAAAAAACAAACAGAGCAGCAGTTGTTACTACACATGTACTCATATCACGCTAATAACGTAATTTCAAGAATATCATGATGTAATTTTGACTGAAGAAACTTGAAGTTATATGTGCACGTATACATTTACCACAGCATAAAGTAAAAAACATCTAAGATTGACAATGTACCAAGCCAGTAATATATGCTCAGTGATATATCAGTATATGCCAGTAATATATGCAGTAATATATCATATTACATGCCAGAGCACTAACTGGAAGTACAGTTAATTCTTTATTTTTTCTCATTCACACAGTACAACTGCACTAAAGATATTTGTTCCAATTCACCAAAAATATATACGTAATTGACTACAGTTGTCAAGAGCCTCCTTTCTAAGAAGGGACACATAATCAATATTCTGTATTGGAGCAAGGAGCAGTACATGTGCTGATGTTCATGGTTGATATATAAAATTCTAGCAACTAAAAATGTGTGAATTAACACGTAGCTAATTCTTGGTACAACAAATGCCAATTATTTTTGAAATAAAATTCAATATTTCCAGTGCAAATATATTTCAAGCATTAATTAGTAAATCAGATGTTACAAGTGGTTACAACTAACCATTCATATTGGATTCAAAGTTAGTTTCCAACTTCTACTAACGTGATACCTAACAAGGATCACATACACTATGCTATTAAATTCTCGTCTTCAGACTTTACATCTTCCTAAGCATTTGACCTGAATGAATATCCATATATATCATTGAGATGATTCTTAACATACAAACATTAAGAGGCATCTAAAAATTTGCCTGTTTGATCCATTCTAGTTGAAACTCCATTATGCTTGGCTACTACTCACAGCTATTGCCCACCAATGGCGCAGTCTGCACATTGCATACGCAAGTATTAACACCTTAAATCGAAAGACTGCCAGTAGCTATAGAGAGAGGAAAAAAATATTTGTTGGTTAATTCAGAACAAAGAAGAACCACAAGATTCTCAGCTCACTAAAAATACAAAGTGCTTACAGAACAAAACAGGACAATCAGTTTTACTATTAAGAAACAAATCTGAAGGTGGGTTTGCTTTTTAAAACAATAGAATTTTCCATTTTTAAAGCACAGAGATGGCTACATGGCTACACAGACTCAAATTTACAAGCGTGAGCAACTACACAAACACAAATTAGAAATATAAGCTACACAGAATACGTTTATCACCATTTCACCCAAGTGGAACGTAAGCAGTTAAATCTAGATGTAGTTAATCCAGCAAACACCTTGAGCATCACTGTGCACCTTGCTGATCCTACTAGCGTGCTACTACTGTGCAACAGTATCATTAAAAACTGTAAGGACTTCAAAAATGCAATGGTATGATGTTTATTTAACTTCTTTAATATTGACTGAAATGATTCAGCAATCAATTATTCATTATGAAGATGCCTGCAGAACCAAACTACTCCAAACATGCTGCAGCAAAGATGGCTGGGATTTCTAAGCTAGAAAATGAAATCAATAGCAGACAGATGAGATTAATGAATCAGGGAACCTAACCCTCAGTTTGCCTGCATATTCTCTGATACTAGATACTTCTAACTTGCTTTAAAAGATGTGTTCAGAATTTTAAAAATGTGAAAAAAAAAACAAAAAATGAAAAGGGATCTGAGGCAGATATGTTTCAATATTGCATATTGCAAATATGTTTCAGAATGCATAGCAGAAACAGAAGAAATTCTGTATAAGCCCACGACTCATTTTGCAGAATTTGACTAAGTTCTTCACAGAAAGAGCGGGAGGTGCTGGAACAGGCTGCCCTGAGAGGCTGTGGATGCCCCATCCCTGGAGGTGTTCAAGGCCAGGTTGGATGGGGCCCTGGGCAGCCTGGGCTGGTATTAAATGTGGAGGTCGGTGGTCCTGCATGTGGCAGGGGGTTGGAGATTCATGATCCTTGAGGTCCCTTCCAATCCTGGCCATTCTGTGATTCTGTGATGATCTAGTCCCTTCCCAGGGAATAAAAGTCAATTATCTGGCATTACAAGTATTTAATCCTTGGTTCAACTACAGGGCAATTTCCAGTGAATCGACATTTAGAGATAAGTTCCCCCCCCCCCCCTTCTTTCTGAAATAAGCTACATCATAGAAAAGGAGAAATACAGTTCGCTATCTTCTGACATTTTTGTATCCAGTATCTCGTTCCATCTTTGCCATCTCCATTGTCAAATGGCCCAGTGCAGAAACCAGAACAAGTTTCTGTATTGCAACTTTAGAGCTACAGCCTCTCTGAAAGACAGAAAAGTTTCCTGAGGCAGAAGAGCTCCTTCTGTGCCCTTCAGATGCTTACGTACAGGACAGGAGAAACGCACTTAATGTTATCTGTTTTTAGTACAATGTTAAAAAACTCTGCTTGAGTTAAAACAGAGAAATCTGAAAACACCTGGCCTGCACAGGCCAACTTGTTAACAAGTTTCTGTCACTGCAGAAGACTTACAAAAGAGCAAAAACATCAATTACAAAAAACTTAAAACTTAAAACTTATCAATTAAAAACTTAAAACTTATCAATTACAAAAGACTTACAAAAAGAGCAAAAACATCAATTTAAAGGAAATGATGTTACAGAGGAGGAGCACCGGCCTTCACCTCCTAATGAAGTCTCTCTATGTTAGATCAGTTTCATTCCTGACTTTTTCCACTTCTTCCTCCTCTCAAAACAGAATATGCAAATTAAGTGTGCAAAAACATCTCAATTGAAAAACTTGAGAACCTGCTGCTTAAGGACTGAGCAACTCCTAGACAAGGAAAAATTCTTCTGCTTTAAATGAGCAAGAAGAGACCAGCCCTGTCAAAGGACTCAAACCAGGAAACATCCGAGGGAGGAGGAAACTGGAAAACTGTACTTTTGCTTCCCCCCCCCCCCCCCCCCCCCTTTTTTTTTGTTTTAAGAATACTTACAAATATATCAAAATATGAAGAAGAGTAGTCATAATGTAGAACTTCTTTCTTTAAGGTAGTCTCAATGCCTCCCTTTACCTACGAAGAAACAACGTGCATAGCTTTAGAACAGAAATTACATCAGTCAAAAACAGAGATGTAAAACATTAACTCAGCAATTCCTGATCGACATACACAAGGATCATTAAACTAATCAGAGGAGATACACACTAAGAAATCAATTTCAAAATTATATTCAAGAACAATAGATGAGGATGCTACACAATTTTTCACTGTTAAGAACCTGTGCTACATAAGCTACATTTCAGACTGTCCTAAAATAAAAGCAAACAAGTTGCTGAAGATAGAAGAAATTAAGTGCAAGGTCACCTGCACAGATTCATTAACCATTTTGTGTTTCAGAAGAATATAAACAGCTGATCAGAAAGCCATCCAGAAATCAGCTCTCGTCAGCCACATGTTAGTAATCAGGTGATACTAAAAATCCCTTCTGATTCTTCAGCACTTGAATTCAATCCAATTCATGTAATTCATACACTTATACTCCATCTATATTTTCCTTAGCAATATATGTGCTACCTGTTTCCAGAAAAATGAGCAAAACCAAAAAAATACTGAAGCTGTGATCATTAGTTATTTGTAGAATGGCCTGAGACAGGTTTAATTCCTTCATTTGTTTGAGGAGATTCAAAACTGCATCGTCCTTAGCCACGTATCTTTCAGATGGAATGCTCATGATCCTTCTGTTCAATATGGGCTACTAAGAAAATAATTTAGGTTTCACTGGGCTGGAGACCAAAAGCAATGTGTATTAGCAAGGACTGAAGAACCTTTAAGTCCATATTTCATTCCAAAGGCTATTTGTTTTTAATACTGAAGTAGATAAGTAAGCACTGTGCAACACAGTTATGTGAAGCACTGGAAAACAACAACAGAAAGCTCTGAGTTTGATTACCATCATGCTTTCAAAGCACCACAGCATCCCACAACACATGCCCACCATCTCAAAGCAGCACAGTGTAGCTACTTTCATGTTCTTTCCTCAACTACACTGCTGAATATTTTAGAATTTATTTTTTTTTTTTCATTTCTTCCTGCTGCTCTTCACACCAACCCCAAGTTTGTTTATTCTTTCTTCTCTTCTCCCTCCCCCTCTGTGGATAGCTGGCAACTGCCTAAATATAGCCGTCCATTGCTTGCTGGTCTGCACCAAATATGACCAAGTATTTCCATCATAAATAAGGAAGATTCTAGTGAGAGAGAAATTGTATGTATGTTGCTCATAAACCTTTGGAAAATATTTAGGAGGAGACAGAAGGGAAGATGCACACAAATGAATATACAGAACATTGCTGTATTGCACTTAAGGTCAACTTAAATAAGGGTTGGCTGGTCTTTTCTTTCTCTCCTCTCCTCAACACGACATCTCAGCCCTTTCCTACAGGATGAAGAGACTAAAGAATAAAAACACAACACATCAGCATTAGCTGATGTGCAGCCTGTTCTGCATGCAGGAGCACCATGTTAACACAAGGATGAACAGAGAACCACGACAGAATTCATTCAGACTTTGCTCAAACAACCAACGAAGCTACTCTCTGAAGTGCTCAAAAATAAGTTATGCTGAGTAACAAGTGACAGTAGAAAAGTCATATTTAACAGTAATTCTGAAGTTCCAGTAGGGAATCACAGAATGGTTTGTATTGGAAGGGACCTTTGAGATCATCTAGTCCCAAGCCCCATTAGTAAAGAACAGCCCTACCACAATGCTACTGAACTTCCCAGCAAAGAAAAATCAGTAAAACAGAACAAAAAAAACACCTAACTGTGCATCAGGTGCCAGCTTACTTTCAATATTATGACTGAGCAAGGCAAAATCTTGTTTTTCATTCTGTGCACACATCAGGCACTACAAAGCTCAGGGTTCACTGTAAGTGCCCCTTAAGACAAAGTTTTTCACAACAAAGACAACTGCTAACTGCTGGGATCTAGAGATGTGTAATGCTACAGCATTCCAAACAGATCACCATGTTCATAGCATTTCCTTAAATATTCAGAGAGCAATAATACGAAAAACTGAACTCTGAAAACTCAACAAGAATTACAAAAGCACATTCTACTCCTCCTAGTCAAACAAGCTTTAAACAAACTAGCTTACAACGAGCAAAAAGAAAGCATCAGCATGCAACGTGTTGGTTCTTTCAAGCCAAGCTAACTTTACACACTGGATACAGTCGCCTTTCCACCTAGCAAGATAACAAAAGTTACAGTCACAAAATTATCAGTCAAGCAAAGTTTGTTTTCTCAAATTAAATCAGGAAGTATATTTTTCATTATAACAAACCGTTCAAACAGCCAGCTCACGAAATTTCAGCACGTCAAATCAATAATCAGCATCATTTATCTTGTAATGAGATGATGACAAAAAAAAATGTTTACTCATGGTCTTGTTACCAAAAAAAGGGGTACTTCCCATTTTCCATTTGTGCCTTTTCCTAAATACACACTTCAGATTACAAGCTTCAAATCCAGTTCAAAAAACTGGATGCTGCCATCAAACAATAACAAAACTTCTGCCTTATTTACTTCTGGGAATTTCACAAGAAGCACCTTGGTTTCCAAATTACAAACGCTGGAGCTAAAAGGCAGCAACTGTGGAAGCTTACGTTGTTGTCTGAATGTGTCCTACTATAAACAACGTATATTGTTTTGTCTCTATGTCTGTCTCAGATATAATATATTGCTGTAGAACAAAGATTTTGGCCGTTTTAAGTATTTTCCAGGGACTAACCCTTTCTGAGCTACTGAGTAAGATAAAAACACTTCAATCCTAATAAAGTTAACACTTGCCAAACTGTCACAACTACCCACAGTAATACGACTTCTTTGCTTGCTCCTTGAAAAGTTCACTGGACTTTCAATGTTTTTTCAGCACAGTTCATAGGCTACAGGAACATCAAAAGCTTTAATTATATGAATACAAAAAACATATCCAATGACTAAGTAAATGCAGCTAAGCAGATAAAAAGTTCATAAAAGCTTAAAAGAATGAAACTAGTTTCAATAGACACAAGTAGCATACAATTGGGATAGAAAACGTATTAACCACTCCTGAAGTGAATAAATAACTGAATAAAGACCAAGCGTACTGAAAAGATAACTCACATTTAATTCTATTATCCACAGCAAAGTTATAAATAAGAGATCAAACGTAACAAATAAACAGAAAGTCCTTCTGACGTCCGATATTCCCTTCTTCTCTCTGACATCATAGGACTCAATCCTTGCCATCAGGTGTGTTGGGTTGATGGAGTGCACATCTCGTAAGGACGGACAGGATTCCACACTGCTACTGTGAGCATTTTCTGCATCATTTGGCACCCGATTCATCCTGGGTTTGCTTAGAGTAGTCTTTTTCCAGTTTCACCATCACTAGAATGCTGATCCATACAGGAACAACTTGTAAATGAAAAAGAAATCTACGTTAGTCAGTAAAGCCCCCAAATTCCACTATGCAATTTCACCTTACTATGTCAAGTTTCTCTCCAGGTAAAATTTCAGCATCTGACCACCCTCATGGCAAAAGAATGTTTCCCAGTTCCCAATCTGACCCACACCTGGTGCAGCTCTGTGCTGTTCCTGCCCTGACATTGGTGCACAGGAGCAGAGCCAACACCTCCCTCTGCCTCCCCCTCTCAGGGAACTGCAAAGTCTTCTCCAGGGTGGGCAGCCTGAGTGCCCTCACCTCTCCTCACAGGACACGTTATCAGTACATCCAGAGCTGGCATTACCAAAAGATTAGAAGTCCATTAAAATCAAGAGGGCTACAGTAAACATTCTATAAAGCAAATAAGTCGCTAGTGAGTCTACAGATAAATTCAGCTGCTACCACATCCTATGTTGCCAGACAGAAAGACAACTATGTGACTTAGTGGCAAAAGGTAAGGATGTCTCTACTGGCTTCACCCCTTTTTCAATGAGATTATCACGTTCACTTGTTAAAAACTCAAACTGATGGATAAACTACGTGAGAAACCTCTTCCAAAAAAAGCTCCTAGAAGGAGTTAAGGTTCAAGAAAACGCACAGAAACGTTAATTTTATGCAAAATACTCAGAAGAATAAGCTGTATGTGCTGCAATACAAATCACGTCAGTGGAGTTTCTGTAACACTGTGGGAGCAACTTCTTGAAATTTAAGAACAAAGCCCTGTCTCTTCCTCTGTGGGCTGACTTTCAGTACACCACAAAATGGAAACAAACCCTTCCCACTCTTCCATCTGAAGTAGCAATAGCATTCCAGCTTCCACTATGCGAGAGAAAGCACAGAAGGAAAAAACAAACAGGCATCTGTAACACAGCTCTGGACAAACAGGAGGATATAGGGACACGTGGGGAAAGGAAAGGTGGGGAAGGGAATAAGTACACGTACATCGCAGCTGAGGGAAAGGCAGACAAGCCAGTGTTGGCCTGTGTTTAGGTCAAGTCATGTCCTCCAGGCAGCTTTTCTTGGGCTACTGCAGGAGAACAGCATCTGGCCTGCTCCCTGACTGTGGGGAAGGAGCTGGCCGAGGCAAAGCAAGCCAGCACCGATCACCAGCTGATTGAGGCACACGGCTACAGGCTGAACCAAGCACAGGACCAGGCACGTGCACAGACTGCCATCTTGCTCCAGCCTAGGAATGGGTTTTCAAATCCAGCCCAAGTTCTTCTGGCTCTGTCACACACCATAGGAACAGAAAAGCTGGCAGTCTTCCGCTGACCGTAATCATTTAAAGAGATGTGAGCAAAGCACCCTCGGCCTAAGAAACTACTAAGTGAGAATAGGAGACTGAGTTTCCAGTTCCATTAGGTGGGAAAAGAGTAAAGGCAGAAATTGTACTGCATTCTCTCTTGTTTCCAGTAAGCTTAGCACAAGCATCTTTGCTGCTGCCCTCCCTGTCCGCTGTTAGCCCAGATTTTGGTGCCAGGACTGCTGCAGTGCCTTCCCTCAGGAAGCACCAGCCTCAGCTCTGTAACCTCTCACGCTCTCTCTCATTCAAGGCATACACTGATTAGAAACTACAAGCACTGCTGAACAAGTGGAGAGACTTGGAAGTTAAACTCGTATCATATTTCTGCCTTTTTCTTCTTTAAAACATACTTATACAAGGGAAGTACTGAAACGTCTGGAAGTCATACATTAAGAACGTGAACACGGGATCATTTCACACTGCTGTATCTTATCACAGAATCACAGAACGGCCCAGGCTGGAAGGGACCTCAAGGATCATGAATCTCCAACCCCCTGCCACATGCAGGGCCACCAACCTCCATATCTAACGCCAGCCCAGGCTGCCCAGGGCCCCATCCAACCTGGCCTTGAACACCTCCAGGGACGGGGCATCCACAGCCTCTGGGCAGCCTGTTCCAGCACCTCGCCGCTCTCACAGTAAGGAAACTGATGAACATCTTCATTAAATAACTCCTTTGCAAGCCCTTCTATACCTCTCTGCTCCAAATACCAGGCATTGAACCTTCTGCAAGTCACGTTTATCAGTTAGTTTGATAATATCCACACGTTATCTACAGCAGCTGCCTACGACAGCGAAGCCCATCGTTTCGCCATTCTCTATGCGAGGAACCATTTCAGCACAGTACACAGGAAAGCTGAGAGGAAAGAAGGTCAGCTCATAACATCCTCCAGGAAACTCTGTACCTACTGCCCAAGGATTCTGAGTCACAAGTACAGCCCTTTCTTTCAAGAAGAAAGCTCTGCCATGGATTTCCCCCATAACAGCAGGCTCACGGCTCTATCTCACTGTGAGCTTAACAGAAGGTCAAAGCATTTAAGAGGGAAATATTTTGCCTTGAGATAAGAATTCACATTAGGAAGTTTGTGACATACTTTCTCCTCTTTTGTCTCAATCCTAACGAAGAGCTATGAGCACAATGAGAACCACCCCATGATTTTCAGGTTGTATTTAAAGTCATTGCCATTATTGCAAACGGCACACATTACACGTGCATCAGTTTCACATTCATCTTTGAGATGCACGATTGGGAAGGTACTTTTCTACCACTATATTATTCCAATCCTTCCATTCTACTGTACTTGTTTTGATTCATTTATATGCTTGCTGTATTCATTTCTCACACATGAACACCAGCACAAATCTTTTTCTTTGCAAGTTAAAAAATAAAACAGGTAACAGAACTTAATTGAGATACCAGGAATGATTTGGGGAGGAGAAAAATAAAAAGCTTACTTGAAAGGCTACCAAGATCCAACAGATCACAAGTGAAAGTGAAAGCATCGTGAGAAGGCAATTTTAGGATAAGAAAACACTAGAAACAACAGTCTAAAAATATCAGAGAAATCCACTCAGTAAAAGAGAAGCAAAAAATAACCACGTGGATGCTGAAAACAAATGAACAAAACCAGTGGCTGACATTTGGAAAGAAGACCGAAGACACATCATTTCCATTGACATGTGACATTATAGTCAGCATTCAGGTTATATTAGATTATCAAAAGTCCCAAAGAGAAAATCATCACTGACAAAATTAAAAGCAACTGCTTGAAATCAATATTAAGAGGATTGTGCCTGAGGATCAGCAAGACGAAGCTCACGGCTGCACAGCAAACCATTCATCTGCTGCAGCTCCCCTGCTCGCCAGTTTGATGTTCATGAAATTCCTGCAAACAGTAAAGCACACCTTCCTACACTGCAGGACAGGGCAAATCAGCTCCATAACAGCTACTTCCATGCTGTCTTACCCCTACATCTACATACAGTTATGGATATACTTCATCTTACAGTCCATCTTCTATACTGAGATCCTAACCTGTTATTGAAGGAAAGAAAAAAAAAAGTATTTACATATTGACATATAGGCTCTACACACTTAAACCAATGTAAAACTGAAAAATTCAGCCACAAAATTCCTAACCCTGAGTACAAGACACTGCGTGTAGCTTTTTGGCAGTAGCCCGGATGCTCAATGAAGCAACACAGCAGGAATTATGAGCTACAAATAAGTCTTCAGTTGGAGGGGAGGGACAAAACATTTCAGCACAAAGGAAAACTGTTACCTTTGTCTGAGCATTCAGATCTAGAGTAGCTCTGCTTGTGAAGTACAAGCTCTTACCTACCCAAATCAAAGATCTCTTCTTATTCAACGTACCAAATGGATACAATATACTTGAGTACAGCACAGCATACAAATTATTCTTATACTTACAACACACATCTGATTTCATAGCGATGAACCTTGAAAATAATTCACAAGGAGGATTTTGAAAGACACGTAACCAAGCAGACAGCTGGATGTTAGACTAAACACAAAGTAAGAAGAGACCACAGTGTCCTGCTCAGAAAGGAAACTGAAACACAAATGTGTTGTTTAGCCAGCAGATTCATGTTTTGTTTTGCCAACTTCCTATTTTCTTTCATATGGGGTTCAATTTTTGTTTTCTACTAAATGATTCTGCAGTTTAATTCCAACGCTATTTATTTAAGAACTGTACTCGAAAAACTAACTTCTCATTCAAGAAAACTCAAATGTTAGTTGTGCTTTGGTTGAAAGATGTTTCCCCAATTTTCTTATACCCTGACAGCGATCCAACAAAAGTAATAGGGCAGCTGCACACAGCTCACATGCACACTGAACAAGGTTTTTCTCAGAGCACTGGACAAAGGTGCTGAGGAGTGCAGGACAGAGTTAACAAGCTACAGGGAGAAATGGAAAAAAAAAAATAAAAATCATTTAAATTTTTGGGTCAGTAGGACATCAGAGGGAACAAAGTTATCTTTCCCTGTCCCAGGAGTGAGTTTAACACATTCAGAAAGTCAAAGCAAAGTGCTCCAACCTTTGAATGATTTCTCCCACCCAGCAAAATGCTGCCATCCATCCCTATCATTTCACTCCTTGCTCTACAAGAGCTGAGAAAATGGCAGAGCAAAGAGAAGGTAAATTTGGTATTGGCAATGCCTTGCTTTTATCCCCATTGCCACTTCCACCTGTGTGCTTCCTAACAGCACATCCCAAAGATATGATGTGTGTGAGTGGCTTTGTACCCCCACACAGACATGCTCAAACTAGACTTGGGAACTGGCCTGTGAAATAAAAGGTCCTCAGATTTAAACCAAAAGGGATCTGAAAATACACCCAATGATGAATTCATGAGGCACTCGGAAACGTACCTGTCTGGAGTTCAGCTTCTGCTTAATCAAGAGTGTGCTCTCAAACATGCAACCCTATTCTGTTTAGAGAAAAATACTACAAAACGACAACTAAAAAGGATGAGATCCCAATTTGAGACTCAGATCTCATTCCCACTCAGGATATTTAACCACTGCAAACTGAAAACTAGAAGCGCATGCATTGCATCCTTGTTAGCATTAATGACACCCAGAGGCGTTCAAGAAACACATACATGTGGTACTTTCAGACACAGTTTAATGGGTAATATGGGTGGTAGGAGAATGGCTGGGCTAGATCATTGTAGAGGTCCCTTCCTACACTAACAGTTCTATGATTAAGTACTTAGAACACATAAAGAGCAAGCACTTCAGTTACAGAATCAAGTATTTCATTTGAAACCAGTGCATTCCAGCTGATAACATTCACCGACTCAATTAAATAATTACCAAAGCTTAGACTTTAACTTAGCAAATTTGCAAAGCTTAGACTTAAAAAACACTTAGCTTTGATTTTTAAAAGATATCATTTTGTTTGTTTGTTTCGATGTTTTGGACTTGTTTTGCCAGTGACCTGAAACTATGTCACGATGTTGAGATTAAGACCAGTCTGCTACATTAATGTATGTATACGGTGCTTTTGTATGTTTTATGTACACACAGACATGGTCGTAACATACAATAGCTGTCCCCAGTAGGAAACTCACAAACAGCCACTGATTTCTTCAAAAAGGAGGAGGAGGAAAACTGGCCTAAAAGGAAAACAGTACAAGGACAGAGAAAGGACAGTTAACCTCCAAATCTGGTCTTAGCTCCTCCCAACCTTTTCCTTCTCTGAAGGTGATTCTGTAGCCCACCCAGCATCACGAAGCCTTCTTCTAGGTATCAACAAAGAATACGCTTTATCAGCCAGCATCTCTCGAAACAAAAAACACAGCCCTTTAGAGAGACCAAACCTCTGATGCTCACTGGAACATCAAGCTCAATACTGGTTTATTACACAGGACACTTGTGAATGTTTGTTTGCTTTTTCTAACTGAACAACAAACTCATGTCCCTGGGCTGCTATCCACCTACAGCAGGCAGAAGAGCAGCTCCTCCTGCACTAGCAGAGAACTCTGGGACTCTTCCTGAAGCATATCAGGCATTTTACATGCTAGTGAGAAACGCTCAGGATTCCATCACCTGCACAGTAACTACTGAACAAAGTAGTGAGAAAGTTTCCTCTGTGAAAACTTAACCCCTCTTTAGAGCTTTTGAGAAATAGCATTTTTAAAAGCTGATATCCACTTTAATATACAATATGCTCAAAAACAAGCTTGCATATTTAAAAAAAGTCTGATATCCATATTAAAACACAAGAGAAACTTTTCCAAGATTTTTCATTTGCAACTCCTGTCCAACAGCTCTTGTGATTCTTTATGACGAATATTCATTCTGTTACTTCAATTTTAATCCTTAAAATGCTTCCATGACACTGCTAAGAAATAATTAGCCAGTTCTAGCAGCAAACACTACCAAAGATGTTTATCTGAACCTTCGGCACGGAATATTTCCGTATCATTCACCTAGTTCTGTCTCTGCTAGGAGATGCTAACCCCTGATATGCACAGAGATGCTGTTTGAGGGCCCCAGTTGGTGGGTAGCTGACCTTACATGTCAAACGTGATGACTACGAGCTGCACATACTGGTTACTCACTAAGGCTGCTTTTTCAACCTTGATTTCTGTTACTATCCCCAGCTGAATTCAACGCAGCCGAGCAGAAAGGCGGCACTAAGAAGCTGTCTTTCAATACGATCGCCAAGAATTTCAAAATGAGAACAATCTTTTAGCCGACGACAGTAAAATCAGAGTACATTCACGAAGCAACGCGCCTACGACTCCTTAAAGTGACTCAGCTCTTGTTGGGAGCTGCTGGCTGACAGTGTGAACTCCACAGAGCCACTGACCATCGCTACCTCGCCAACTTCTCTTTCAAAAGCACTGGCCATGTTTCGCTTGCTCTCTTCACCCTCTGAACAAAATCTTCTTGTTCCGGCTACTAGAAATAAGCCTCATCCTACAGAACGCTCCCACCACAAAGCTGCGCCGGGCCTACTTACAACTCAGCCCAGATCTGCTCAAAACGACACGACCCCCCCCCCACTTATCCGCGTTCTGACAACTGACTCAGGCACCGCGCAGCCCTCCCTCCACCCGACCGGGAGCTGACAGCTGCAGGCCTCCCCGCTCGGAGCAACCCCATAGGGGAGGGAAGGAAGGA
>JAPSGF010000073.1:3945571-3999734 GCA_035772895.1 Perdix hodgsoniae
GGGAAGGAAGGAGGGAAGGAAGGAGGGAAGGAAGGAGGGAAGGAAGGCCCCAAGGGCGGCGGCGGCGGCGGCGAGCGCTGCCCACCCTCCCTTTTTCCCTCCCTTCCTCCCAACCCCCTCCCTTCTTCCCCCCCCCCCCCCCCCCCCGCCCGCGCCCCCCCCGCGCGGCGGCGTCTTCTCGCCCCGCCGACGGCTCCCCCCCCGCTCGCCCCGGGAGTTCGGCCCCCCGCTGCCGGACGGCGGCACGCCCTACCCGGCCGCGTCGCTCAGACCGGAGACGCTCCGGCCGCGGCCGAGCAGCGCCGCAGGCCCCGGAGAGCGGGGGGCGGAGCCGGCAGCAGCAGGGCGTGGCTGACCCCCGCGGCTCCGCCCCGCCGGGCGCAAGGTGGAGCCGGGCTGCGGTGCCTTCAGCTCCCGTCTCGCAGCTGATTGTTGTGTTCTGGAAGTCGCAGAGCTGCGTGTCATCCTTTAGGGCTCCAAAATCACCTCCCCTCCCTCACCGGTTCTTCATCGCACCGATTCCTGCTTTACTAATGGTGCCGCTTTGCTTTATGCTGACTCCATCCTGTGCACCCTTGAGCTGCTGTAACTTCACTTTTTATTATTATTATTATTATTATTATTATTATTATTATTATTATTATTATTATTATTATCGTGACTCCTGGAAGGATTTTTCCCCATCAACACCAATTTTATTTTCTCTTCCCACTCCAACTGAGCTTTTACTCCATGGTGAAGGTCACGCGTTTCCCAATTCTATTGGAAATAACACCTCAAGACAAAAACAAAGCAGACCTCATCGGGATTCCACACCCACCTGGTGATAGCGGCTAATGGCCATCCTGTAATAGCTAATCCTCTTGGTTCCACATTACGAGGCTTTTTGTGCTAATTCCTCATTGCTTTAAGAGCCGCGCGTCTCTGAAGTCTTTAGGCAAGCAGGTCTCAACATAAAATGACACGGGAAGGTGTCAAAAATTGTGGTGCAGCACTAGTTCAGCTGTGTTGCTATTATAAGATGTAAGATATTTCAAGAAAAAACAGCCTACTAACTTGCTTCAGCATGTGCATTTCAGCGATAGCTTTACTTAAAGGGGAATGCCTCTAAATGTTAATGAATCAATCAAAACAAGAGGGAAAGCAGATTATCTGTCACTGGCCTGAATTCTACTTAAGCTCCTGCATCGTGTTATAGCAGAGTTTTTATATTTACACAGATTAGGACAAGACAATCCAGACGTGATTGGAATCACTGGGAGGATATGCCAGAAACTCAATCATCCAGACAGTTAATAAGTGTATTCTTCCCTTTGAGGAAACGTTCTCTGTCCTTATGGAGACCCAAAGCATCTCCATTGCACATATATGTTGTAGGGCTTGCTTGCAGTTACATTTTAATAAACAAATATGCAGTGAAAATCAGTTTTCTTTGCTTCTGGACTCAAATTCAAATGCTTGTGGCTCTGTGCAGGACCAGCAACAAGTGCTGGTCAGTGACCCTTGCTCTGGCTGCTCCAGCCAGCCAGGCCTTGGCTGTCACACAGCAACGTCACTGTGACGTTTGAGCATTTCCCAGAGGAACCTCCCAGCAGTTCTATGGAGTTTTGCTTGCCAACTGGCAGGGCAAAGACTGATTCATCACAAAAATGCCTTTCTGTGAAGATTTCCATCGAACTGAGACAAAAAGATAAAATAAAAATTGAGCCACCTGAATCAGAAGCGTCTTCTGTTTCTCAGCCAAAGAAGGTGATCGAGTCCTCAGGCTCCCTGTCTCCTGATCCTTTGGGATAGTATAAAGGAACAATTTGGGATGCTGCTGCAGCATGGATAAAGGAAGAAAACAATTCACAAAGTTCTTCTGATGAAGAGGAAGCCAAATGCTTACCTCACATTTCTTCTGAGGAGAGCAAAGCCAGCATCTCCTCAGCCCCCAGCTTTCCATAGGGAGTCTGGCAGCTAGTTGAAAATGGTCAATTTAAGATGCTTTAGTGTGGTCACGGCGGAAACTTTATTGTTTAAAAAGATGAAGAAATGTTTAAGCCCTAAGTACTGGGAAGGAAAGGACCTGTGAAAGAGTTTTGGACTGAAAACTTCATTCACCAACATAATCTGCATGGATTCACCAGAATACACTGTGACTGCAAAAGATGTCTGTGAGTTCCTGAATTTCTGGCAGAGGAGGAAGCATTTGCTGCTCACAGGAAGCAGCACACAGAAACCAGCCCCCACAATATTCTGGTGGGAGGGATGGAGGTTCCAAGAAAATAAGCCTTGGTGATAGAGGAGGATGACAGTTCTAATCTTCATTTCTTTCTCTGTCTATTTCTGGGTATTTTAGAGGTAACACTGCTAAGTAGCAGAAATATGGATAAAATAGATTTGGGTTATATCCAGAACCCACGGAATGAAAAGATAAATAAATCAGGATATGATGCCTATTTATTTCAATATATTTGCAACACATCTTGTTTTAGTCAGCCTAAGCTGAAGGAGTGATTTGGCCAATAGACTTTTTTAATGCTCATGTTTGTTTTCAGCAATTACAAGTCTTACTTCTGGCATCTTGCTGTCTTTCAGTCCCAAGCTGACAGCAGCTAACTCTTTCCTCTCCTTTGCTTTCTCCAGTTACTTGCTCTTGTACAACTTGGTGCACGTGGTGATCGCCCAGCCTTCACGTTTGTCCATATCTCTCTAAGGCCCTTCTACCCCTGAGGGAGTCTAAGTCCTTTGGGGCCTGTCCCTGTCACTCAGTGCTGTGCCTGCACTCCCCTCATAAGGAGATATAGTTTACCAGGGGGGTTGCCCCAGGCAAGTATTTATACTTAGGAGTTGTCATTACTTTTCATGTAAACGTAAGGAGAATGGCTTCTGAATCTCAGTAGCAGCCTGTGTTAGAATTACTTGTCTCCAAAGTGTTTTGATGCAGTTTGTTTCATATGTTGTAAAAGCAAAAGCAGCAACCCTCTGTCACCGCATATGAATTCACATTTAGATAAAGTGTGATTGGCATTTGGCTGAACAGATTAGCAGCATAATTTATGAAAACATGTGAAAAGGCACTATTAATTAGGCCTTGTGTCTGGTTATCAAACTACAAGAAAGACGCCTTGAAAGTGTAACGAGGGTGAATAAATACAGCCCAGCTTTCAGCACGCTAAGGCCTGCTGTGGGCTGTGTGTAACCACAAATGTCACAAGTAAATACTCCTGCACGCACCTTAAAAAAATTGGTATGAAAGAAATAAATGGGATAACCATAATCAGCTGAGACTCAGGCCCCATGCACACATGCATGCATAGAACCAACCAGCTATCTCTTTAATGGAAATCTGCCTCCTTCTAGGTGGCCTATCGCCTCTCTTCTGCTGCTGTTATCAGAATGCTTTCTTACACAATTTTGCTGGGGAGAAAACAGTATTTGTTCTGCTTTTCCTGCTCTGTGGAGGGGATCCTAATGAGTGAAGAGCTGTTTCAGTTTCTTCTGCTTAAAGACTTCTCAAATAATTCGAGTAAATCTAAGAAAGCATTTCTGGCAGGAAGGGTTTACTAAGCTTTGCTAAAAATCCTTGGTAATTAAAGTGCTTAGCACAATATACAAGGTCAAGTTTTCAGATCTGCTGAAATCCTGAGAACCAAAATACCTTCTTGTGCATCCTGCACAGTGTTGTTCATTTCAGATTACCTTAGTGAGATAAGTGACACCTCAATTTTTGAAGCTTATAATCAACTACTTCTCCTCAGTAAGAAAGCAAAAGATTTATGGATTTACATCCAGTAACCATTCTGGTAAATTCAGAAGGATTAAATGATATGGAAATTGGCTTTGAAAGTCTCTGTTTATGAACAGATAAAACCAATCAGTCTCATGATTGCAATGCTGACTGCAGAGAGCACACATTGCATGCAGTGCAGATTCGGAGAGAATGAACTGAGTGAAGCCTGTTGATAACAAGCTAGTTCTTCCAGGCCGTTTGGTGGTATTTTCCTAGCCCTCTGTAGATCTGAGTATACGGAGAGACAGACAACATTACATCACGTAAGGAAAAACTATGCAGTTTCTTAATAGTGCTTTGCTAACAAAAGCATTCCTCTCTGTTCTAGTGCTGACGTTTGCATGTACACAGAGAATGAAGTGCCTGCTTCTCCCTCCAAAGGCACAAAGCAGGTTGCACCTGGCTCTCAGTCAACATTCCACTGAAACTGTCAGCTTGGATTGTGTTCCCACACACTTATTACAGGGCATTAAGGAAGGAGTGTCTGCAGTCTTCTGGAGCAAGCAAGCGGAAAGAGAAGCACAAGGGCAGGACTCATTGTTTACATCCTAAAACCTTCTTCTAGTATCCCTCTGCTTCTACTTAAGTTTCCATTTTCTGTTTTCAGGTCTGTTCCTCGGTAGAAAGTGTATGGTAATAATAATAATAATAGGTTTTTCAATGCAATGAATAGACAGCGATCAGAACAGGATAGCATGTATGTGTTTTTCTTAACACTTTTAGTCCCAGTTTTATATTCTCTCTCCCCGTGGAAAGATGATTGGGGTTTTCTTCTCTGAGGGCTGGAGGGATTTATAGTCTATGTTCAGAAGACGGTTAGATAGTAGCTAAAACCTAATTAAAGTCACTGGATGTAAATTTCTTTCTAAAGATCTCTTAAATGCACATGGGATACCTCAGCCTTAGGAGGCAGAAAGAAGGGCACCAAATAGTGGCAAATAAAATCATCTTAATGGTACCTTTTAGGAAGAGGATCTCTCAGTGGTTGCCAGGGGCTGGACCATGGCACAGAGCCCAGGCCCATGCTGGAACTGCCATGCAGGTGCTCATCACTGCATTGTTTTGGGGCAGCCAACAGGTGTAAAGGCTTCACAGGGAGGGCAGGGTATTGCCCTTTGCTATCACTTCAGGCGTTGGTATATTGGTTAATTGTTCTTGCTCAGGCTAATGTTCTAACATGAAGGAAGGGCACTGCAATGGTTGTCTCTAATGTGCCTCATTATGTCAAGCAGATGAATGTCGGATGGATCACTCTCTGATGTCAGGCCTTTAGGTATTCGTGCTATGGAAAACAGCCAAAATGTGTTGGTCAGTTTGTGTAACAGAATGCCCACGATTCTGTAATTCAGAATGGTTTCTGAAGAGAGACACAAAGATGTACCAAGTCACTACACCCCCAAATCTCATTTGAAATCAAAGGAGTAGATCTGCTTAAATGCATTTGAGGATGTGGTGGAAGGTTCATACTCCTGTTCTTGACCAACTCTCATATCTCAAGCTGCAAACCCACATCCAAAAATCCCTGGCTAGCTCTGAGTGAATGCCTACATTGGTCTTGCTGATAAGCTCCTGATGTCTCCTTCTCCCTCAGGAAAAATGAAGTAGGTTGTACTTGGGGCAATCAGATAGCAATCTAACTCTATTATCTCTATGGGACGTGATCAAGTATTTCTGCAGTAGGGTAGGAAGAAAATAATCTATTGATCAAGAAGTTACAAATAGTCTAGAGTTAATCTTCTCACAGAACCTACTACACTTTGATGTTGATGCCTTCTTGGATGATGTGGCTCAGCTTAAGCGAATGAACAACGCAGTGCAGGAGCTTTAAGCTCACCCTGCGGCAAGAAAAGTGACTAAGTGGAACCAAGAGCCAAAGTCCAGCATTTGTCAGGCATTCAGATAAAGCCCATTCTTTTCTAAATCTGGATTTGAGATGACGCAACGGTACTCGTGCAGGTTCTCTTGGTATGAAATTACATAAATGCCTTCTGCACATCTTTGTTGCCTGAAATGTTGAAAGTCCCTACATCTCTAACACGTGCATAAACCAAACTTTGCAGCCTTGTGCTCTGAAGAGAACTTCTCCTTCCCACTGCTTGATGTTAAGAGGAGTGTTATCAGACCCAACGCCAAGTGGTTTGCTAGAAATATTCTCATTTGAGCTCTCTTGCCCATCATTAAAATAAAGCAAATCCCCTCTTAAAGATAAGGGCTTATTCACTTGGGAGGAAGAAAGAAATATTTGTGCTTTAGTTTCAGACAAAAGGCCACTTTGAATTTCCCTTGGCTTTAGGAAAGTGCTTTGAGCAAGCAGAGTGCTATGGGGCAATTTCACAGGCGATTTGTCATTTTTGGCCATTCTCACTCATGTGCTCTCTCTCTGCAAACTCTTTGTCCTTTCCCCTTCTGCCACCTTATCTTTGTAATGCATATTATTGTTTTCTACTAATTTACCCCCACTGATTCCTCTCTGCTTCCACCTACAGAAGGCTGGTTTCTGTACATTACTGCTGTTTTCATTCCTATTGAGTTCCTCTGCCCTACTAAAAATCCTTCACCCACAGTTAGAGTTCACTGGATGCTTTTAGCAAGAGGGCAAATAAGCAATTTCAAATATTTAATGAACTTTTTACAATGTATGTCCTGTAGGAACTGTCAATAAGCAGAAATAAACTTTAAAACTCTTCATTTGTACCCCAAACCATCTTGCTAGCTGTATATGAAAATTATATGTAATCCATGTACACATTATTGCTTACCCCAATTTTAGCTATGCTTTTGTGCATGAAATGCAATATATATTCTACTCTGGATTTGCTTATTGTCTTTTATCTGCTTTTACATATTTCTGGGCTTAACTGTCCATTGACTCCACCTAAACAAGTTCCTTTATGTACCCAAATATATCTAGTGAAATTAATCTTGTGAATGTGCACATAAACCAAATAAGCTTTTGGTAGTTTTGTGAAGTTTAATAAGGGAGACCTCAAGTTTCACATTCTTGTGACTAGTCTTACTGAAACAGAAACGTTTGCATAAAAAGTGAGAACTAAAAATGGGAAAAACTAAAAACTAAAAAAAAAACCACCTCAGCCTGAGGTTTTTAGTATGACTCTTTGGTATATTTTATTCTGCTAAAAGAGGAAATATGTTGTGATTACTGTACAGAAACTTGCCCTGTCAGCAAGACAGGGTGTTTCACCAAACTGGACGTGACCCAAGAATTATTTATGATGCTAACCCTGCAAACCCCCACACAGCTAACCAACAGAGCTAAGTGCAGTTGCAGCCTTCCATAAACAGATTTACAGATATGGTACTACCAGCTATAATTGCCTCTGTGGACAGACAGTGCATCTCAGGCTTTAACCTTACATTGTTTAACAATAGAGTGTTAATAGTGTAATACTAACAAGATAGTGACCATTTCCAGGATAGTTTATATATGTGTACTGAAGTATTTTGGGTCCAAACTGTAGCCAATAGCTTTTTCTGAATGCAAGTACACAGAACTCCGCTAAGGAAATAAAGTATATTTACAGTGCTGTCGGTTCTTGCAAGGCTGATGTTGCTTCAGCAAGTGTTTTGATCAAAGCTATTTAAACCATTTGAAAGCAGTGCTGAAACCATCTAGTCCTTGTTTCCTCCCTCTTCCTCCTCCTCTCTGTTTCACTTTCATAGAATCATAGAATTATGAAGTTTGGAAAAGACCTCTAAGATAACCAGTTTGTGATCACACCAACTGCCAACCCATCCCAACCATGCCCACTATCCGTGGCCCTCAGTGCCACATCCACATGTCTCTTGAACGGCTGTGCAAACAGTGACTGCACCACCTCCCTGTGCAGCCTGTTCCAATCCTTACCACTTTTTTCAGAGAAGTATTTCCAAATATCAAACCTGAACCTTCCCTAGCACATCTTCGGACCTTACCTCTCGTCCTGTCATTAGTCACACAGAAGCAGACAACCCCCAGAGGGAGTTGTGGAGTGTGATAAGGTCTCCCCTGAGCCTCCTCTTCTCCAGACTGAACAACCCCAGTTCCCTCAGCATCCCCTCATCAGACTTGTGCTCCAGACCCCTCACGGTTTGTTGCCCTACTGTGGATATGGTTTAAAGGCTTTCAGATGGAAACAACACTAATGTCATCTACCTGAACGACAGATATTTTTTCCAAACTGAACATTTGTGGGGGACTGCGGGCAAGAGGAAAAGAAGGCACTAAAAATCATGCAAAGCAAAGAGGAGAGAAGCAGAATTACGCAGGTAGAAGGAAAGCTGGGAAATCCAAACGACTGTATCTCGTATTGAATCCAAACGCCTGCTTTTTTTCCTCCGGCTTCCTACGAAGAATCTCAGAGCCGGTACGAGGAGGCTGGGGCGGAGCTCCGGGATGCCCGGCCAGGAGCGCGGCCGTGGGGCGTGCAGCTGACCCCCCCTCCTGGGCAGCCCGAACGCTGCACCGAAACACGCCGGCTGTTCCATCGCCCTCTGGCGAAGACCCTTTCTCTCACCCCTAACCTGACCCTCTCCTGGCACAACTTTGAAAATGAAACACTTCTAGAGCTCAGGAAAATTATAATAGAATATATATATATATATATATATATATAGTAATTAAGAATTCTTAAAGCTGATGAATAAGTTGCTAAAAGAAACCATCTAGTTTGAAGGGACCATAAATACAAAGTGTTAATAATTTGAGAAAATTTATGTTAAAGCTAATTATTACAAAACAATGTGCTGCGTGTGGCTGATTAAAAATGGAAAGCTGGCCTCCTGCTGTCCTGCTGCTGCGCTGAATCCTTCACTGCACTTCAGAAATGGGGAAGGAAATTCTCATGTGTCTCAGTCTGTGACACAGGGGCTTTGCTTTGCTGGGAAATCCCTCCTGTCACAGTGCAGTTTGGTGTGGGGTAAGCAGCTGTGGGCTGCATTGTCCATCACCAGCTCTGTAGGAGCTGAGTTTGTTTCTCTAGATATGTTTTGGTTGGTCACTAGTTTAGGTAGCAGCAAGTTCCCTTTCCAGCACACAGGTAAAGCTCTTGAGTCATCACCTCATGGCACTGAGTCCACAGTGCTCTGTCTGCCAAGGGGACTGGCTTTGAATTTGAGCCTTGCGCCTTATCAACTGATGGTGTTGCTGCCAGGGCTGGGACCTCGCTTGCACAAGGCTCATTTGCCCAGGAATGCCTTGTCAAACGTGCCCTCAGAGCCCTCCTGCTTGAGTAGCACCTCATCCTACTGCACGCCAGGAGCCAAGGGGATGCATGGCTCCCACACCAGGCACGATGGAAACGTCCCTTCCTGTTCCTCCGCTGGCCTTTCTTCCTCTTGCTGACATCAGGGCCGTGCTGCAGTTACAACACATTCCCCAAGTGCACTTCTTGCTGGGAAAAAGTTGTCTTGTTCTTTTTTGTTGATTGCCCACAATGGAAGGAAACTCACATGCAATTAATGGAGGAGGATTATTTGGCTCAAAGCCGGCACCTGCTGTTGTACAAAAGCATTTATAATATGAGCCTTTTCCACAATGGGCACTGACTGCCAAAACCAAGATCTCTGCAAACCTGTGAGGTACTGGGTCCGTGCTTCACCAGATTCTGTGGGCACAGTGTCAGGGAAGGGGTGCAGAGGGTCATTCATCCTGTCCATTTTTCACTGAAGGACAGAATAGCGAATGAGGCACCAGATGAAGAGGTTGTAGTTGAATTCATCTTGTGCTAGGAGAAATATTCAACTGGAATGCTATGTAAAAACTGCATAGATATTAGACCGTGCTTTACCAAGTTCTATGGCAGACAGAGGCAGGGTCAGAAGAGGAGATCAAGGACATTATTGCAAAGCAGGGCTAAACAAATTAATGATAACCTGGTCCATATAGAAATAGTAAGGAAAATAGAAAAGGATGTACCCCTTAAGTCCTACAACCTCCTAATTGCAAATGCTGGAGAAATAAGGGGGAGAATAGACCATAGGCATTGCTCTTCCTGCCAAGTATCTCTTATCATTGCTGTTGGAGAACACGATAGACTGTATGAGCCATGGACCTGCTCCAGCTGGGTGTAATTTATATTCTTATTTTCTTATATTTTTAACAGCTGTGTACAGAGAACTCAGGCACTAATAATGTCCTTTAAGTTAATGATAAAGTGCAAGTCCTGATTGGCTGTGTTTATCTGCACTCTCCAGACTTGTTGCCTTTCCCCACTTTTTGTTCAGCCCTTGTGAACCACCTATCTTCTCAGTCTCTTATATGCAGGGTGAAAGGAATCCATAGTGCAGTAGGACTGTTTCTAATGCTGTTGTGACAGTAGTTATCAGCACTATGTGGGTACTTCATACTGGTTGAACTACCAGTATTCTACCCCAAATTTTGAGCTACAAAGCATAAAACATTATGCAGTGTGCATCTGATTTATTAGAGATTAAAGTGAAGGGGAGGCCTAGAATTAGATTTTGCTTACGGCTTCTGACCTAGGGTATTTTCAGAGCTACAGGAACAAGGTAAGCATCTGTTTATGCCAGGGACATTTAAGATATTTTTTCAGAAAGATGTACTTAAAAGTACATTTTACTCAAATCAGGTAGTCTCCAAAGGTGGTCTTAACTAATTTGCAGTCTGCTTACTACTTCTAATCTTTATGCTTCCATTATATTATGCAGTGGTTCTCATTTCCTGACTTCCCTCCACCCATCTTCAAACCTCTGAGTTATTGAGCAAGAGGAGTTCTGTTCTCCAGTTCCAGACACAGCACAGGAACAGCTTTTGGAAATTACCCAGCTTGTTGGACTGGTGTTCCTGGGTGGCAGAGTCAGAAGCAAGTTAAGGAAGATGACCTCACAGAGATGTGGCTCAGTAACAACTGAAGTGACAAATTTCATCACAAGTCAAGCTCCATACCATCATGATGAGGAAAGTGGTGCTGCAACACCTGGGCTTATCTATGACCAGAGAGGTGCAGAAACATAGGTATACCTCTGTCTGTAAACGCTCTCATAAACATCTGTATGCATGTGGTCCCATTCAGAAGGTAGTAAAGTGCTCCCATGCTTGCAGTCAGAAGCATGAGTCTGTGTCCCAGGCACCAGATTACAGCCATCAAAGGGAAGATCTTGCTGTCCAAGGGCAAATGTCTTTATCAAATAGATGTTTGTTCTGAAAGAGCATCTGTGAAAAAGGACGATGGTTGGTTTGCTTGTTTTCTTCCCAGGCTTTGGGATCCAAGCCTAGATTTATTTATTTTTAATGTGTTGTACAAGTAATGGGAGTTCTGCTCTGGTTAAAGCTAGCATTTGCCTTTAGAAAGAGACCTGAAATGAGACACGTAGCAACAAACACTAAAACAGAGGTATGTATCAGGGCCAAAGTGAGCTTACTTAATTTCCTTGTGACCTAAGCCTTAAGTCTAACCAGAACTTTTTCCTTCCAGCTCTTGAAGACAGAAGCTATAATATGTCTAGGGCTAATTAGAGGATTATTTTAATTTCTTGAACCCGTGCTGAAGAGTGAACTCTTTCCCTTGCCTTTCAAGTTATGTGAGAATTATCTGAAAGTTGACAAGTACAGCTCACTGGGTGTGACCACAGCAATGCTGCTGCTTTTTGGAGGATCAGACTGTATCAGGGGTTAAGACAACTCATTTGGAAGAAAATAGTAGCTATGAAAATGCAGGTAAGGTACAAAGTACAAAAAAACGGGATGAGTCTCCAAGGACTGCTGCTACTGCAAAAGCAAAGTTCTGAAACAACACCTTGAAATCAGTTAGCTCGTGAATACTTCACTGCCTTTTGACCTGTGTGTAGATTTCCCAGAGATTATTGTTGGGATCACTTTGATATTAAAAATGAAATCCTTACAGCATCATGGCAACATTTATTCTCTGCGCCCCAATATCACCAGATTAGCAAATGCATCTGGGTGGCTGTTTAAGGATGACAAGTTGCCAGAGCACTGAGAGTATAGAAGGAAATCAGTGGAGAATGAATGAGGGTAAGAATAAATAGAATTCCTTAAGAAAAAAATTCTATTTAATAGATATCTTAACAAAGACAAATTAACCTTAGCATGTTTAATCAAACAGGTGCCATACAAAATGACAATCTTTTAAAGGAAATAGCCAAGTCGGAAGTGTCTTCTGTTAATGTACGAATGTATGGTATCCATATACCACCATATTCACTTTGATGATGGTATCCACCATCAAACCAGACTAAGCTAAGCCAGCCATCTGTTGATATGACAGTGTTTTTGTAGGCTGTTCTGCTTACAACCTAAAAAAAAAAAAAAAGCATTAGGGACTTGAAAATATTTGTTTTTACTGAACGAAATCCTGTGTACTGGGCACCAGCATGGAGTTACGGTAAGCCTGAACTTTTCACATCTCATTCACGAGTGGTGGGACGGGATAGAAAGCTGATGTTTCAATTGTGGCTTGGTTCTACTCTATTGTATTTTTATTATAATTATGCTGGTTTGAGAGTGAAATTACTGATGAAGTGGCGCATGATTCCCATGTCAACATAAAACCTCTACAAACAGAGATTTGGTCTCTAAAATACACACATCACAACATAGTATCCTATCATTTACATCAGACAAGACATATCCAGTGTTTTGGTTGGCCATCAGCTAGAAGGGAAA
Organism: Perdix hodgsoniae; assembly: GCA_035772895.1. Lineage (NCBI taxonomy): Eukaryota > Metazoa > Chordata > Aves > Galliformes > Phasianidae > Perdix > Perdix hodgsoniae. The sequence continues at coordinate 3,957,991 of JAPSGF010000073.1, forward strand.
GCCAAGTTTCCAACAGCTTCACTTTCCAAACACTAAATGAGACTTCAAAAGCTGTAGAAATGCAATACAAGATTATGAAGTCCTATACATGAAGTATCAAATCTTTCTAGAAGTAACAACTGTGGGTGCAATTATTGTTATGCAAACTTCAACACAGTTTCTGGAAATTACTTGGAATTTCTTACCAAGACTTTAAAAATCTTTTCCATCTGTTCTTTCTCTTGCTTATTTTAAGGTGTGTTCATAGAAGTACATCCACAATATATTGTGGCCACTATATATATAGATAATATTTGAAATATACATCCCCCTATAAAGCTATGTTTGAAGTAGTCAGAACGTTGATTCAACTAAAGAAGCATCCAAACTAATGTAAGAATTGAGAGTGAAGTCTGATAATCTTGGCTAAGTAACAGTCTGAGGGAAGGAAAATCCACTTGGTCGTTAACCTTAAGATAGTGAACATTGTCTTCCTATTCAATGCAGATCTCAAGCCTGGGAAAGGGCTGAGGTTTTTTTTCACACGGACATGCTTCAGCAAAACAGAATCCAATCCACAGTAATACCCTTCCTCAGAAAACTGATCATCTATCCCACAAAAATTAGGAGGCTGCACATCCTGTGGGAAGAACAGGATAGTTATTACAGGTTAGTTAATCTCTAGCGAACGTGCTGACACTACGTAAAACACTCCCACTGCAGCAAGTTTTCAGCTGTGGACCACTTAAGGACATGTTTCCTCATGCTGACTTGGTTATCTGAGAGATTAGACACATCAGATCATTCCTTCAGCTACTTTTCTGGAAAGAAGTGCTTATAATACTAATATGTAAATGAAACAGTCACGCGAATGCTTGCATATTTAGGCCGAAGACTGAAGACCCCTTTCCAAGGCAAAGGCAGCATTTACCACATTGTTTTTTAAGTTACAACAACTTCTCAAAGTGTGTGTTGATCCACAGTGTTCAGCAAAGCCTAACTTCTTTGAAATTTGGCAAAGCTTTTGTCTACAGTTAAGTAAGACTATAGTTTTCTTCAGTTATGAGCCATAGTTATGAGCCATCCCTAGGCAAAGCAGCCTTGGGAATAATTCAGTAGTATATGAATGACAAGTAGAATAAGTATCATTAGAAAGGCATAAAAAAGCATCAATAAAATGCTATCAGTAAAGTGGGCTATTTGGTGATAAGAGTAATAAAGATGCGGCGTATGTCTGTCAAAGGACCACATTGTCAAATGAAAATATTTCAGCCAGAGGCAAAATCTGGTGGGCATAAGAGATGATACAGAACCCCCAGATTTATTAAAACAACGTGGGAGTGATGTGGAAAAAGAAGTGAACAAGCCAAACGTACCGTGCCACCTTGATGGGGGCTAACAAACTAAAGCACTTGTGCTTTCAGAAGAGCTTTCCATGGGTGCCCACAAAAAGGGTCTAAGCAAGAGAATGCCCTCACATTGACCTGTGAGAAGACAGGCTATTGAGCTTAAGGCATATCTTAAAGAACGTCAAAACATTTCATTCAGGAGAATGTGATGCACAAATATATGTAAACATGTGATAAGGCCAGTGACTACAAGCATGGGAAACGTTACAGTGACAACAGGGTTTTTCCTTTAGGTTTCTAAATAAGGGGTTTAGGGTTCTGTAACTGGACTATATGCTTGCTACTTTCATGAAGTCTAATTAACCAGCCACTTGTAAGCTTTAACCCTTCCTACGCTAACTGTGCTTCAGCCCATTCATTTGCTGTGGAAGAAACCAAAACATAACAGTGCGGGCAAAAGATCTTGTTACAATGATTATACATAAAATAAATGTATTTGTCTTCCAGTGGTCAAAGTGGAGCTTGAAACTTGATACTGCTTGTGGCTGAAAGATATTACTGAGAGGAAGTTTAGTCACAAAGGAAGACCATGTCTTCACATGGTTGGTACAGAGTGTATATACCATGGAGTGTCCATTATAACCCATCCCTTAGCACGGTAAAAATATTGAATTCAATGCACTAATATTTCTTAGCTTCATAAAATGTAAAACATTTAGATGCTACTAAGAATTACTTAGCCATTTTCCTGAGTGGCAAACAATGATTTATTTTTTTTCTACAAAAAAATATGTTCCATTACTGAAATATTATATTAAGGGCTTCATAAAAAAAAAAGGTTATTTAACATTACATAATTGTGCTGCAAGGTCTGCTCTGAATGTAATGCCTCCTATTTTATAATGTTGGCCCATGACATTAGAAATAGATTTTGGTAGTATGGCAGTAGAGGTTGAACCTTCCTCTAATATTCCATTACATTTTGTTGCCGTGTGACAGGTAGCAGCAGAGGGGCAGCTGGACAAAATTGTGTCTGATATGGAAGTGAATATGAGATGAAGACGTGTTATTAAATTCCTCTGGGTGGAAATAATTACACCTATTGACATTCATCAATACTTGCAGGGGGCTTTTCTGAAATAACTCACTGGGGAGAGGAGCATGTTGAAGGATGGGGTGGGAAGACAGGTAGCAGAGTCATCATTAGATTTTAATCACGTGGTGGATAAAAGCTGTAAAATTGCTGATCTCTAAAAATAATTTCTACCTCAGTCCACGGAATAATCTGTTGCAATTAAAATAGGCAGCTTCACTTCCCTTGAAGTCAACAATATGAATACTAAAGCCAGAATATTGTACTGGATTTTAGCAAAAACGGAAAGGAAATTTACTTCTCTGAAGTAAAATTTCGTAGAAAAGCACAGCTAAAATGTAAATCCTGAAAAAATAAAGACACTGAATAATTGATTATTATTAACTTCAAAAATCTATAGTATGTATCTTCATATTTCATGCTTGGGAGACTGGCAACTGGGCTTTGTGATTTTTGACTATCATTTGCTAAGGAAGCTATTTGCTCAGATTCCATGAAATTAGGTTTCAAAGCCAGCAGCCTAACAAAACAGTCTTGCTAAGAGGGAGTTTAATAGTGAGTTCAAGAGCTCGCTTGTGCAGTCCTCTAATCAGTGGCATGATATAGAGTGTTTGTCATGCAGTGAATTTGCTATCTTTTCTTTGCTGCCAGAAAGCACTTCCTTTATTCATCTTATAGCAGCTAAAACCCCATAATTTGGAAAAATAAGTACCGTCACTGCAAAGCACCACTGATGTCAAGTATGAGATTCAGATTTGAGGCACACCACTGCCACTATAGAAAGAAATAGATAACCAAAGAGAAAGAACAGCAAAATTAGGCAGATTCATAGCCTCTAACCACCAGAAATGAAAAGACCAAACAGAACAACGCAATGGATGGTGGTGGACTTACTTGTGAACTTAAATTTGGGCTTCTTTCTGGTGATCATGGGACAGCCCACATCAAATTATGAGTGTTTAAATGGGAGAGAAAAAATGTTTTCCTTCTCGTCCAGGTGCACCATCTAAGCCTGTGAAGATGGAGCCTGCACTGAGAGAGGTCACTGAAGATGATGGCATGCATGATGCCATGCTACTGTGCTACAGTGAGGACCGCAGGGCTGGGCTATGGGGAGGGCAGTACTTCTTTCCACAGATCTGCTTTGGCTGCATCACAGGGTGCAAGGCTGCATTCATGGCAAATGGCATGGAAATGTGGAATGCGACGTGGGAAGCATACACAAATCCTTCCAATGCTGCCAGAGCATCATCAACAGCAGTGCTGGGCAGCATGTGCTCTCTGCAAAAAATCACTTAGTGCAGCTGTCCTTCACCTGGGTCCTGCCCTGTCCATCACTACACCTTGTGAAAGCCCCATTCTGGAGGAGACACAGCTGAAAAATGCTCTTTTTAACTCTACATAGATATTTCTTTAAAGAGGGTGCAGTGACATGCAGGATCCACACAGAGTCCTTGCCACATAAAAAATGAAAGCTTTCTTTTACTTTCTTATAAAGTCCTCCAGTAGCCTCTGGTTGGAGAGGCCATTCCCTGGGCATGTCATGCTTGGAGGACTTCCTTACGGTTCTCCCTGCATGGTTGCATATGAAAAGTCCCCACCTTTCAGAACTCAGTGGTTTTTAACTGAAATAACCTGAAATCTGGCAGCAAGGGACATGAATCAGATCTGCATTGTGCCAACCACGAATTCCCTTTGCATCAGATCTCTGAAAACTTCTGCATAAGCCAGCTGGGGCAGAGATGGAGGTGGCAGCAGGGCTGAAGGGATGCTTATGCCAGCAGTTCTGGAAATTATCTGTTGCTGCTCAATGCAAAGAGTTTGCAGGAAGCTTTGTAATCTTCCTCCAAAACCTCAGAGCTAGTCTCCTGTTGTTACATTTTGGTCATGCTATCCACATGCAGGATCCCAAGATACAGATATACACGTCTTTATATGTGCTTGCACATCTGTCTGCAGCCACATGTGGACACATATACGAACAAAACAAAGCATACCTGGGATGTACTAAGCATTGTTGTTCTGCACTTCTTTTCTTGCACAGTATTTCTAAATAGAAGTCTGAAGGAAAGCCTACTTTGTGATAAAAGCAGAGTAAAGGGAAAAGTGAAGCAGATCCTGAGCTAGAGGAATTATTCCCATGAAACCAACAACTAGTTGAAAAGGCTGTAGAAGGCCCAATTTACTTTGCTTGGCAAAGACAGTGTGGAGAAAGGGAGATCAAAGGATCTATTACCTCACTCTGCTAAATATGTAGTCATAGAAAATGGCCACATAGATCACGTCATTGGGAACAAAGAGCAAAACATCTCCTTTTGCATAGCAGAATGAAAAGTAGAATTCCTAGCCTTTAATTTAAATCTTTGTTTTATGGGCTTTGGTCATAAACGCAGACACCCTAATGGTTACTATGATTCTCCTTTTGGGAGCAGGGGGAGCATGTATTTTGAGAATTTCAAGGCTAATCTTAGAAGTGCTTCTTGTCTTATTGACCAGTGAGGCTGCCATTTAGTTGTGTTTGTTGTTTTCATAGAAGCTAAAAATAATTTAATTGCTTTGTGTTAGCAAGAAATGCTTGGTTTTTTCTTCTGTGCTGCCATGTGGCATAGTCTGGGATGTGGGTTTTTAATAGACCAAGCCGTTTGTGCTGTGTCCCCACAGCATCATCAGCACCACATGCTCCAGTGTACCCTAATGTTTGTACAAGGAAATAAAACTTCCAGGCACTGCAGCCTTTCTTTTAATAACTCTTCCACCTGTTGGATCCAAGTCAAAGCTAGACTATGCAGGTTTCTAGTGCTACATAATGCACACTAAGCTTAAAAACAGCAGGGTTTGCTCGTGGGTGCTTTTGATGCTTGCAATATCCATTTGAGCTTTTATTTTTAATTCATATTTTAATACTCATCACACTGAACCTCAGAAGCACCGCCTTCAGTTATTTTAAAAAAGAAAAAAGACACTTTGGTAGAGGACAAGGCTTTCATTGTCTGAGTTTAAACAGGCTTATGGACAAGAGGAACTTTGTAACCCTGCCACTGAGTTATTCCTCACTGAAAATCACAAGACAGAAATCAAATGAGTTGATGGCTCACACTGCCCTCTGTGAATTTTTTGACTTCTTGTAGCTGAAATGATATGTTTGACACTGCAGGTCTCTGATCAGCAAAAGTGAGAAAGAAAGACGGGGATGGGAAGGAAAGAAAACTCATCCTGCAGACATATTACCTGGCATTTTTATTCTAGTTAGTATGAATCATCACATGACACTATGTCAAAGTTTGGAGATAAGGCAGCATGTGAGTAGTCTTACTTTTCAGTCTTACTTTTCAGTTTGTACAGTTCTGGCCTCCAATTTTTTGAAGGAGCAGATTTCAGCCCAGGGAGGGAACAGGGCAAGGTGGCAGAGCCACTTGTGTTACTCAGCTCACTACTGTGATGGTGTCTGGTGGCAGTATGCTGTGTGAAAACACTTCTTCAAAAAGAAACGCAACTAATGATAAATTACAAAGCAAACCCTTTCAGATATTACAGATAAATTGGACTTAAAGAGTTTCTGAGCAGGGAACATCTATGCAGATGAATGTGTAGCCTTCTCCCCTCTCATGATGAACCTCTTCCCCTCCAGCTCACAGTAAAATTCCTCTTGCAGAAAAGGATTTGTTACCACCTGGGACTCTTCAGAAAGTCTTTGCCTTTCTGTTCAAGAGTTGTGTTTGCTAATGCTTTTGGGTATCCATCACACTCCAGATGAGTACACAGCAAGGCTTTTGTTATAGTTGCTCCAACCATATAAAATTTGTTTGCTCCAATGTTAAATTCCTTTCGGATTTTTCACTTAAAACTGAGACGGTGAGAGCAGTGTCTTTTCAAGGGGCTTTTAAAATCATATTCCACTGTATCTATTTTTTTTTTTTTTTAACATGCATTTAATTTACTTAAGTTACTTTCATAAGTTTCCTCTCAAAAATGTCTAAATCTCCCAATCCTTAAATGAAAATGGCAATTATATCAAATGAATGTCAGAAAACATAATCCAATCTCTATCTTGCCTGAATGGCAGAAAGAGTAATTCAATCTCTATCTCCTGTGAATACACAGATGTGAGGACGCTCAAGGACACAGAGAAGATTTTGTCTTCCCTTTTGTCCATCACCACTATCTGTTCCCACTGAGGAGACAGAATTAAGGAGCTCCACTTCCAACTTTATGGCCGCACCAACTCTGCTAACAAATAAATGTGTGGATGTTTAACAAACCATCCCACTGAACTCCCATTGTTTTCACTGCGAAGCGGTCATTTGTTGTACTCCGTTCCAGTACATTAAAAGCTCATCTAATTACATTCTTAATCAAATCGCATGCCTCTTTTAGATCAATCATTTACCAGCATCTATGCTGAGAGTTCTCTGTGCTCATCCGAGTTCTTCTCCAGGCCTTTTGGGATGCGTGCAGTGACAGGCAGCAGGCAGAGAACTGGTGAGTTACAGAATAGCAAGAAGAATCAGTCTGCTGCGTTAAGACATGAGCTGTGGATCTGACCAGGGACTGAATTTATGAGTGATTGTTAGCATGTATCTATGAAATGGGGTATAAAAGACCATAGCCAGCTAGTTAATGCCGCTAAACAATGAAAACTATTTTAATTGCATGGTAGTATTTGCCTTTGCAGCCATAGGAAATCTGTGGTAAAGCACCAACTGAAAAGCCAGCATAAAAACACTATCAGTATATCCAAATGGGTGTCAGATTTTGACAAGAGCATGAAGTAGTTTTTCAAACTGTTTTGTTTTTTTTTTTAATTTACTTTGATGTCCTAAAGAATAGGAGGACCAATAAAAAAACTGATAAATTTGAGAGCAGCCCCTAGGGTCAAATCCAAATTACTCTGCCGCAAGTAGAAATGGGTAGATGCTGTCTGAGCAGGGACAAACAGACCCCAAGGGTGCAGCCTGGGTGACTCCCTGTGAGCTCCTCAAGACCTGAAGAGTGTCAGTGTCAGCAGGGGAAGAGGGCAGCAATCACATGTCCTGTAGGTACCCCCAGAAGCAAGAGTTCACCCGCTCAGTCCATCAAAGAAGAGTGGTACAAAGGCATGACATGGTCTCTGAGCTGTCCTAAAACCTTGACTCACCCTTCAGACTTTCTGAAGTCAGACCACTTCTGAGATTTAGGGGTTCCACAGTATTCCTTATATTCTTCATCACCTTCCAGCTAAGTTCACAGCTATGTCATGTTTTCTAAAGAGACAGGGGAAAATGAGAGAGTAAAGATATTGCTAGATACCCCAAATTTTTCTACAGATAGTTTTGTGGATACCATCTTTCACCATTTGCCTATAGGTCAATCCTTTTCATTAAATCAAATACAGCATTGGCTGTATTTGTAACTGCTTTCTCAAAATTCTCAACTTGATACATGACTAGCTGCTTCTGAAGACCTTGAGAATGTGTGAAGTAGTGGCAGGTGATCAGTACTCGCTCTATTCTCTCAAGAAACCAATGTTTCTTGTGAGTGGACTGCTTACCTTTGCAGCAGGCTGGGATCCTTCCTGTAATGGGACACATTTATAGGACAAGTCTCCATTCAGCTCTCTGAACTGGAAGTTGATGTCTTTACGAAGTTCATCACAGTGTTTTGTTTTGTTACTAGGAGGTTGAAGCTCTGGGCGTGAGGACTGTGACCAACAGCCCAAGGGATTCCCCGAGCTGCAGCCACACAGCAACCATTTGTTTTCTTTCGACAGCCTGCGAGGTCCCTGAAGGCAGCTCAAATCCACCAGTTGACTACAAGCTACAAACCACAATTTCTATTTACTGTTTTAGAGCATGTACCTGACAGGAATATAAGCACTGGAGGCCTTAGCTGTGCTTTCCCAGTTGTTTCCTTGTATTTCAGGCTGTTTTATTTTTTAAAAGGAATTTTCCCCAGGGAATTTTGGCATCCCCAGAGCTGATGGAAGCAGGTTCAACCACAAACTTCTTCTTTGAGGGCACATGAAGGGAAAGGTGTTGAGAAGAATGTGAGGTGTTTCCTATTCTTTTCAAGAAAATTGAACTATTAGGGGTCTGCAGAAAGTACATTGTCCCATCCCAGTATTGTCAAGAAAGTTTGCGTGAACCAGATTAGGAAATTGTAGAAATGTTTCTCTCTGAGGCTGTGTATGAGGTGGCTGTTTTCATGCCTCCAAGGCACTTCCTGAAAAGCACAGACAGGTGGCATTGATAGATAAGTTTGAGCTGGATGCAGACAGTGTCTCTACATTGTTTAGTGAAAAATACTGTACCCCATCAGTCTCCGTAGTCATCCCAGGATGTTCCAGCAGAGCAAGTCTGAGAAGAGTTCTCGTAGAAGTCCATTACCATGTGACTGCTAAAAAATTTCTCCTTTTTACAGATCAAGATGGATAAGTCTTGAATCTACTAAGAGGGTCAGAAAACTCTTATGGAGACATATTCTTGCAGGGTGAGCGGATGCATGCTGCAAATGAAGGACACTCCCCTAAGTTTTGGATAGATTCAAACCTTGATGAAGAGACCAAAGAAATAACAGAACTCCATACACACCACATATGAAGGTGGTTTGTAAAGCCAAACATTTACGAATGTGGCCAGACACCATGGATCCTGCCACATCTGATGTCTGACCTCTTAATTTCTATAAAAGGCTGAAAGGTTTCCATAGGCTGCCTGGTAGACAGTCATCTCTAAATTCAGCAGTCCAAGACCTGGGTCAGCAGCTGTTTGCTGGCTCTGCCAAAGGCTCTACTTAACCTACATGACCAGCCTGGAAGGATAGTTATTGTTGCACTGTGGTGACTCGAAAGGTATCTTTCCATTTTGCTTTCAGGGGAATGCACTCGGGGTAAGGATAACCCCACTTAAACTGTAGTGTGTGCTGTCTTTTACCCTAAAACTCTTACCAAATGGCTAAAGGGATCTAAACACATCTGAATATCTCAAGTAAATTCTGTGTCAATCTGTTCAATCTGTTGCATATTATAGTTAAGTCCTACCAAGGCAAATAGAACATATAACTACATAGAGACAGAGAGGCAAAATGTGAAATTGCCCTTACTGAGTGATTAAGTATGTCAATTTCAGCAGTAGAGGAAAATGTCAGTTGCTTATTGCTCCAGAATTTATCACAAACAGGTAGGTCTGAAAGCCATTTTCTAGCAGTGCACAGCTGCAAACACAATATTATTTCTAGAAACCACCCATGGCCTCAGTGCTGAAAGATGCAGAGGGGCCTCAGAATGAGGAACGTCAAGTTGTTGTGTTCCAGACTGCGGTTTCCTTACACCTTTCCATTTTGGCATAATTTTGAAAAAGCACTCTCCATTTTTAATATTTAAATGTTAGCTGACGCACCAAGCATATTCTTGGGAAATGGCATAGCTGCAATTCCAATAGGCATAGCTGAAAGAGGGGAACATAGCATGGCTGTATATCTCATGACAAATGGGGCGATAAGCTACGTGAGCCAAGAAGTCCATTTTCCAGCTGCTTAGAGAATAAGTCTTACTCTTTGCTTCGAACTATAAAGGTGCTGGTTAAAATTAGATGATTCATGTTGATTCAGAGATGATTTTTTGAAAAGGGAAAAAAAAAAAAAAAAGCCTCTCTGACCAAATTCTTCAGTGGGCAGGGAAGCCTTCTTTGTTAAAAACAAAAGAAAAACAAAACAAAACAAAACAGAAAAAAACCCCAACACATTCATATACGCTTAAAAGTTACTGTTTTTCCCCTGGAAAATGTGGTTTCTCTAATTGAGGGTTGTAAAAAAGAAAAAAACCTTTTCAAGCATCCCACTCGATTAGTCATTTCAGGGTGGGTCAGTGTTATCATGTGATGTCCAGTAATGATGATGCAATAAAACACATGCTGTCCAAATTTTGTACCACCAGTCAGCAGCAAAACTATTCAAATCAATCCATGGTCCTTTTCTAGAAATTCCAACTCATGCCATCTTCTCCAGCTTCTGTGTTTAATAGTTTCCATCTTTCGCAAAAAAAACCTGAATACACAGTAATTTCTTCTTCACAAGCACATGACAAGAATGAGCTCCAGACTACTGGCAACCCAACTGAGCTGAAATCCAGCTCACTTATAGAGGGCCACTCCACCTTGCTGAAAAAAGAGGTGAGAAAAAAAAGAACTCCAGATGTTGATTGCAGTCTGGCAATCTTTACTCTCTGGCAACAGCTAAGGTCCATAAAATCCCCTACTGAGGCAATATCAACCCACTTAGACAAGATACTGTATTAACCCTGGAAGCTTTTACCCAAGGAAAGAATGAAGATCACAAAGTGCTATTAATTTTGATTTTGTTTCATGTATTTCTCATCTAAGGTATTGCACTGTACAGTTAAAGTTAAAAGCTGATTTACTTAAATGCATTTCTGTTAAGGAACTCTCTGTGATAGAGAGTATGTCTTCAAGTGAATTGTTAATATCAGGTTTTACTGAAAAAATGAGGGAAAACTTAATAAAAATGTTACAGCCCTAGATTTTGTGGCCATAAATTGTGATTATGTGAGCATCCCATGAAAAATTACCAGGATGCGATCAGAATGACTAACATCAAGTACAGCAGTTCCTATAAATCAGACTGTGTAAGTGATAAGGTCTGATTTTTGTGTTGAGTCTGGTTTTACTCAAAATAGTGGCAGTATTTCTACTAAAACAGGAAGCCTTGAAGTTATTTGCAATGAAACTTCATCTGCTGCTGCTGCTGCTGCCAACAATAAATCTATGGCAACACTATCATCTTATTTGCCTGTAAGAAACACCTTCTTGAGATACATGTCTCGCAAAGCTATGGATGACTTTCTGTCTTCTAAGGACAACCCTATAATATCTTTCCTCTAAGGTAGTTTTGGATATGTAAGTAAACTGTAATGGGATTTTCCTTAGTGGGAAAATATGTTCCATTTGCAATTGCACTTCAGAATCTGTAGACGTGCTTTTTGTAGCTAAGTAAATGGTCCCAGAGATATATTTTTTTGTGTGTGGAATCAATGCCTGAAGAATGATAAGTGGGGTTTTCAAAATACAACCTCAGTCGTTGTGAAAAGACAGGACACAACAGCAGCGGCCATGCAGCAACAACAGATAACAGCTTCAAGGTCAGCAGGTGCATTCCTGAGTAAATCTTTAGAAAGGCATGTCACTATTAACACCGCAAGTTTGAGTGGCTGCCATAACATATGCACATTAGAGAAAACAGCTGAGCTGCACAACTGTCTGTGCAAGAGCTGAATGCTCCCAGAACTTACCTTCTGTGCTTGAGGAGCAGTACTTTTCTTGCTGTGAGCAGTGATGGTGATTGTGTAAGGATGAGATGTCAGCAGCTTCCTGGAAGACAGCTTTTACCCTCCACTATCTGATGAAGCAAGTGTATGGTTTGTGGGAACTGAGTTGGGAATACAAGATATTTTAATGGTCTCCAAGCTCCAGCCCAGGAGCTGGGACTGGGAGTCAGATTGGACGAGCTCTGAAGAAAAATCCACTGGGGCCTGATAGGGATTAAATCCTTGGAGAAGTCAAAACTGGGACAATATAATGTTGCTGAGTGACACAAGGAAACAGACTTCTGGTGGGTTCATTGAAGTAGCTGAGGAAGCCTAGTTTACAATACAGTAGCAGTGAGTCTTGTTTAAGGTCTGAGAGCTCACGAAGGAAAGCACTGAAACCATTGCTTTTTGCAGGATGATACCTCTCCAAACTGATCAAGCTTTGCCAGAATCCAATACCTAAAAAGTCCTCAGCAATGTTTGCAGTGAACTGGCAGTGTTGCCCTTTGTACCCTTTGCCTGCTGCTGTCCTTTCTCAAACACCACAGTGTAGAGCAGCCGATTTGTAACAGCTGTGTCTGGCCTGTGCTCAGCCCTGAGGATCTTTGAGAGGCTTAATCTGACCCAGACAAAGAAAAGGCAACCAATATTTTCTTTTGACCAATACCTCAAAACAGAGAATGTCCTTCAGAGCCTACAACCACATGTTCCCAGATCCTCTCAGAAAAGGCTTCTTATCTGCTTAGTGATGCATGATACTCCAGCATGACAAGTCAGAGCAACTGTGCAGAAAACAGGAGCACAGAAAACAAGAAGGTGCTTACCTGAGATAGGAATGGCAGGTGCAAATGGTTTTTGGAAGAGGAGAAGCAGGATCCAAGATCTGTCAAACAAAATCTGAAAGAGAGTGGAACAACTGAGGTAACTTACTGCAGTCATAAAGGAACATGCAGTTTTTATGCATTCATGCAAATGTGCAAGGGTTAAAAACTCTGTAATATTACAACCTATAACATTTACTGGAGGCATCAAAAATATGATGTTTAATTTGGGAAGAGAACATGTATTCTGAATCACTTGAATTTCTTCTTTAGATATTAAAAAAGTCTGTATAATCTCATTAGATATTTTACCTCGTGAGCTTACATAGGTGAATGTATGAAAACAATACAGAACAAGAGATTAACCATTCTGCTTTGAAAAAAAAATATTAGCATGAGGTTTTTGGAACAAAGTGGTGAAGAATTAAAATGCTCTATGTTGTAGTGGTGTCCTTTTACTAGCATACTGTGTACTTAAGCGAAGCCTGGTATACATGCAGCCTGTTATGTTTAGTTTTCTGATTACAAGACTAAATGCAATGAAGGAACAATTCTTGAGTCTTTTCTTTTGCCACTGTGTCAAATTGATTGAATTCTCAAGTTCAGAACTAACTATATTGGTGTATGGAGTCCACACTGGCAATGCTAGTTTTATGTATTTCTCTGTGACATTCAGTAATTTCTTAATTTTGCTGTCGGCAACATTATAAACTCAAAGAACTTTTTGGAGAAATCCTGGAATCTAGAAACATTCTATAGGGTAATTTGGCAGAAAACAGTAGTGCAGCATGAATAAAAATTGCTTTTCCAGGCTTAAAAATAGCCAGTGTTAACAAGTCTCTAATCTTGAACAGATCTGTCACCAGTGCAATGTAGTCATAAAATGGAGTACTAAACACTTGCATTTTGATGTTTCCATTTCTTAATATTTAAAAGTGCTTGCCAAACATAAGGAAACTTAAATTCCAGAGATGCTCTGATACTGTATCAAAGAGGAGTCAATCATTTTTCAATAGATGATGTCCAGAAACAATTCCTGCCAAAGTCCCAGTGGGAGGTTCAGAAGGCATATTTTGTATAAGCAAAGGCCAATTTATCTTATATAGCACTTCAGATTGATTCAGTTTTCCAGTGCCTGATACGTGCTTTGAAGTAGCCATGGCTGCCTCATCTAGCTTTCTGTATTTCTAGTGTTGGATTATTGACCTTTATTCATCTCCAGTTCTAAGTTGCAGGGCTTGCTAGTGGTTGAGCTTGGCAATTTGTTATGTTGATTATGCATCTCTTTCTTTTGTGTACTGAAAATCAGCATGGACTCCTGAAGTCCATTGGGCAGGAAGGGATCTTTGGAAGTACTGGGTTCATCCTCTTGCTCAAAAGGTCACGGCTGAGTTCAGCCACATTGCATGTTGCACGAGACTTTGTCTGGGTGGGTTTTGAAATCCTTCGAGGTGCTGACTTCTTCTTAGTAACCTCCCCCTGCAGATTTGCACTGAGGTGCCATGCCAGTTGACCCTACCAGCTTGCTTTGCTTGAAGAGCCAATCTAGACAGTGCCGTACAAACATCTGGGCCACATCAGAAACATTCAGAAACTATCCTTACCTTTGGGTCATGCCTTCCCCATGTCTTATACCATTGTAAATTTTCATTGTCCATGGGAAAGTTGTCTTGTGGAGGGTTAGAGGAGATCTACAGATTCTCCATTTTGACCTAAGGAGTTATGTTTAAAGATGGGAAGGGTATTGGAGGGTGCAAGCACACCATGGTCACAATGGTAGCATACACTATATGAACCAGACGGAGAACGAGATTTCAGAGAGACAAAAGTAAACAGAACTTCTATCATTCATTTGCTAAAAGTGACTTGTACTTGTATTTTTCACCCTCAGAGCTGTGGACTTGGACAAGCAATGTAGGAAACCTTTTTTCCCAGAATTTTAACCAAACTGGAAGAATTTCTGGGAGAATGCTTAAGTGGCCAACACTGATGGGAAAGATAATCAGTTCTAGGGTGAATGCTTTTCTACACTGACTCAGACATTGCTCAGTTAATGTTATGTCCAGTATTTGCAGGATCCCAACACAACTCTTGTGGCTTTTACCCATTGGTTTCCTTCTTTTCATATCAGTTCCTGGTAGACCCAAAGTGGAAAAAGGAGAAGAGAGGCATGCATAGCCAGTAGCAAGTGATATGGTCCCCCACAGCCAAACTAATAGTCTACAATAAAATAAAGGAAAGAAATATAAACTAGCCATGAATAAATTTAATAGGGAAAGTAGAAATCTTACTATTAGGAAAGGGCAATCTTGCAACATTCTTTTCACAGGAGCAGCAGGAGGTAAAATAATGTGATTGTTTTAAGATGGAGCAACCCTGTGCTTGTGAAAGAGAAATGTTGTAATAAAAGAATAACTGTGGCAGCATGGATCTGGCCCTGGTGATCAAGGAAATGATCTTTGATCATTTTGATCATTGAAAAGGTGTGTTTAAGAAATTAACACAGGGCAAAACAAATGCATTTATCTGTATTCTGGAGGTGTGCTTTATATTAAATGCCTGTAATACAAATGGGTGTGTAACGAGTGTCTATCATATGTTCAACTGTAGAGTACTCCATCAAGGAGTGCAGACTCTGTTTTTTTAATTCAGCTTGTGGTTCATAAAGCCCTGGGAACATTTTCCTTGCCCAATTAAATGTCAGTTTTAACAAAATGATTGAAGAGAAGTGTCATGTTTCTGGGTTATTTGTGTCTACAAAGAAAGTCTTTCAAAACAGATGTGTTGCTGTTATCTCCTATTGGATGAAAAAGTCTTAGGCTTTGGGGTTTTCAAGTTGTTTATACCACAACAGCTAGCAGCATCTAAGACTTTTCTAGTGGTTTCATTTGGGGTTATGCACATGTATACAATACACAAATGTAAATGTTAAAAATGTGACTGCTAAAGCACCTTTCCCACTGCTGGCACTGACCACTTCAAGATACAGTGCAACAACCCCCCTGTATTTCTGTGTGAGTGTTCAACAAAACCTCCTTTACATCTTGCTGACCTCCAACTGAGAAGTGGCCTTCAGCAGCCACTGAACTAAAGACGTGTTAAACATCACTGCACTGAAGTTAGCTACTTACTGTCAGGATATACCATTTGGTGTACTTCTAATCTAAAATACCAGTACAGATTGTCCTTCTATAGCTGACCAACTGGATACTGTTTACCATGGCTGCTAATTATCTTTCTCAGCTGTTAGTTGTCTGCCAAATCAACTCAGTTTCCTTCTCTCACAGACCTTGTGGACAAAACAAAAGCAAAAAGTGCCATATATCTTAACCATGTTTCTTATAACAGTAATTAATAAGTTAGGGACACATAGTCAAGATGAAATGAATATTCTACAGAGACAAAGTTTCTGGAAAACCGTATCATGAGTGAAGTCAGAGGGATGCACTGAGTAGGGCTTTTCAGGGGCATAATCTGGATTGGCTACTATACAACATTTTCATTAATGACATAATGATAGAATGAAGTGTTGTATTAAATTTGCAAATTACACCAAGTTGGGAAGGAAGACAAGATTAGTATTCAAAGAAATCTTGCCAAATTAGAGTTATAATTCAGAAACTAAGTGAAACAAAATACTATTCAATAGGGACAAGAGTGGGGTATGCAGACACTGAGGAGTAATAACTGGCTGGGTAGCACATCAGTAGGAAAGAAACTACAAGCTTAACCTGAGTCAACAATGTTGTAGAGCTACAAGAAAAGCAGAAACTGGTCTGTATAAACAAGAGGATGACCTTTAAGACACATGGATGGAAAAACCCAACCATTGTGCTATAACACAACCTCAGCTGAAGCTTTGTCTAGCTAGAAAACAGCTGTCAAAGAGCAACTGAGTCTACTTGTGTTTCTCCTAAAAAAAGGGATGACTAAACACTATCGCTGCAAGTTTATAAGTCATGAAATCCAAAGGCAAAAGGAATAATCATTTTTCTATATCCATATGGCAAGACAAACAACTGTGGGCTAAGCATCATCAAGGACACTCCTTGGAGCATGGGAAACAAAGCCTGGGGTAGATGATGAGAAGAGACAGTGAGGGTTTCAGCTTTGGAGGAGACTGGTTAAACACTGATGAAGAATGACACAAATGGAGCTGACCCCCCTCTGGTGTGGCAGAAGCAGACTAGATGGCCTCCTGGAGTACCATTCAACCCTGCAAGCTGGAATTCACTGAACTGCTAAAACAACACTGGGAAATAGATGAGTTCAAAACTGTTTTAAAAACGAGGCCATACCACTTCAAAGGCATTACTGCTTCACAACCCTTTTTCATGCCTGCCTGGAAACACTGGGCAGTTGTCCTGTGGGGAGATGAGGCTGTACAAGACCACTTGAAAGCATTGCCAGAAAGCAAAGCTTAATGCTTACAGTTCAGTGACAGCAATAAAAAGTTTTTGTGCCAGTTTCTGGTTTTGTTTCTTCTCTTCATTGCAAACATTTATTCCACATCTTATTTTGCAGCATTTGATGTTAATACACGGAGAGATCCAGTAAATGAGAAGATATGGAGCAGGTTTTTTTCCTTTTAATGTCTCAGCACATGGAGAATAAGATAGCTATGTCAAAAAAGCCCAGAAGTACCCACATATCAGATCATTAGATAACTTCAGAGGCTGCCATCAAGCATGACTGTCACATAGAATCTGTTTTCAGTGTGGTTGAGATCCTTTTGGGTCCCACAAAAGCTTTCCCTTAACAACCTCATCAGACTATGGAAAAAATGAGATAGCACAACTGATCCCGTGGATGCTGTGGTCACCTAATTCAGACATTCAGGGATCCATAGCTAGAATCACCCCAGCAAAACTTCAACAGCTGGAGCTGGTGTTTCCAAAGGTTTTGTTAGCCTGGGCTCTCTCCTGGTGTAAAAGGACTGAGAGGTTATTGCTGAAGTTGTCAAAATACTGAAGATATAACAGGTTTATTGAGCTGCATAAGCAGGATTTTACGTAAGATTTCTGGGCTGAAAAGGCACGCAAACCCCTGGAATGCTTTCATTGCAACCAGATGGTACATAAGACAGGGGAAACATCGAATGGGAAATGGTTAAGAGAAGGAGGTCAAATATCAACCACTGAGGTGGTAACATCTGGATGTTTAGTAAGCCTATGTAAGAAGAAACTAAGAGGTCTTAGAGGGAGTGCTTCGTTTTCAAGTTAAAGAAGTGCATAGATGATGGAAAAACTCATTCACTTCTTACAATAACAAAATCAAGCAAGATTTTGTTGTCTGAATAGCAGTTCTTTTGATGATCAGCACCTTCTATATTTGAATGTTGAAATTTTCCATCTGTTTGATGATTAAAAGGTTGAGGCTGTTGAGTCTGTCAGCTCAATAACAGACTGTATCTCTTAGACATTACTGTGATGTTCTCTTCTTTTTCTTCTGCTTCTTTTTAGAGCAGCAAAAGCAGAAAACATCTGAGGTGTCAGAGAGCTGATGATTGCAAAAAGAATTTATTTCAGAGATTTCTGCTTTTCAAAAGTATGAGGTGATGTGAATAATTTTGATTCTCCGTTAGCCCCATCTTGTATTCCTGTTGATAGTAATGTCTTGACTGCCTTCACTCAGTGCTTGGAAATTGAAAACATTCTCACCTATTACATAGCCATTTCTACCGATTTTGTTCTCTTAACTTCAAGGTATACTTCAAATGATTTCATCAGTGTGAAGTTTAACCGTTATTAATTCGAGTGTCAGACCAACAAGAAAATGGAAACATGATGATTAGAAGTGCGTAGTCTTCCAGGCACATCTGGCACATTTCTATTTTATGTAACCTTTTGGACTTGGCAGTACAGTTTCTCTGGGGATCTCTCTCTGTATGGAAGATAGTTTGGTTGGTTTTTTTTTTTTATTATTTTATTTTTTATTTATTTTTTTTAAGTTTGAAATAATAAAAACCTTTGTAAAGAATATTATCTTCGTTTTACAAAAGGAATGCTAAACTGGTGATCACTTCTAATATTTCTAATATCTGTAATGGTAATTTGGAAGGAGGAGCTACAGTAAGCCAGTTCTCTGAAGTCCCAAGCAGTATTCTGTTTCCTAACTTCTTATTGAGCTCAATAGTAAATTAACAGTCTAAATAACTGCTCTTCATTTTTCTGGGGGAGGTAAATTCCCTGGACTGTTAAACAATCACATTCTAGGTAACAGAAAGATTACTGAAAATGCACTTTTATATTAACATATAAAACCATCTGCAAATTGCTTGCTACTAATTATTTGAATAGCGGTAACGCTATCAGAAAATGAATTCCTTAGTCACAATCTCTTAAAATAACACCCTCCTCCCACCAAAAGTAAATGGACTGTTCAAAGAAGGAAATATATCTCTGAGGAACAATTTTAATGCTTCTCTTGCATATGCCACATTTGTCAATAGCTGACTGAAGGTTTCTATCCTCCAGATAGAAATGAGTAGAAAGAGACAAAATGAAACAGAATGATAAAAAGAGGCAAATTTATCTAACTGGGGAGAGAAGATTCAAGGGATTAAACATTTTATTGTCTTGAAGTCAGTTTGAAGCAGTTTTTGAAACCTTTTATGCTTTAATAACATGGCTGGGGAGCGGGGAGTTTTCACCTAGAATAAAACTGGAAGAATGATTCACCACATGTCTGCAGCTGTTCCTTGATCCCAGTTAAGTTTGACACCACTAACACCTATGAGTCAGCAGAGGCTCCTTGGGACAGTCTTTGCCTGCCCTGTTTTGAGCTTGTTATGGTAGAATCTTTACGAAGGCTGGAAATTGTCTCCCAGCATTGCCTGTGTCAGTTTTTCCTACCCACTATCAAATACCACCAATTTCCACTAAGAGCAAGGATGTATTACTATATCCCATGATTTCCACAATATGGCTGTAATACTCAGTCTATACTTTGCCTTGACACTCTTTATCATCTCTCTTTATCCAAGATAATGGATGTTCCCATAAGGACGTTGACATGAGGTTGAAGATGAACATCTGGACTGGTCAACAAAGCCTAAAAGCAGGCAACTAGAATAAACAGCATAAACTGTAGCCACGACACTGGAAGGATACTTGTGCCATGCTTGAGAATCCCTCACTCTCGTATTTTAATATGCTCTGTACTTATGTTTAGAAAATAATTCTGCTTCTTAATAGAGCTGATGGAATTTTGGTATTTGTTAAAATGGAAAACAAAGGAACCCTTTCAATATATGAAGCCATGCTTTTCAAATCTCACAATTTGCCTTTCACTGTTTTGCTGAGTTCCAAGATAGTTCAGACCCTGTGAGCTGGTTCAGCTTTCTATCTTGACTTGGCCCACTGCACCCTAGGCAACTGTTACAACATTTAAGTTTTTGGCTTATGAGTAGGATTCTTTCTTCTGGAGCCATTTTCAAAAAAAATGTGATGAGCAAATGGAAATGGGAATGCTTGGAGCAAATTTGATAGGTGTGCTCGCTATGTTAATCCAGAATTAGAATATTTTACAGTATTCTTTGTGATTTCTTTTAGTCCTAAACCTAAATCGAGTTGGTAGGACTTTTTTCTTAGTAGTTATTTTATTATATTTAGTATCAGAGGGGTCTGGAGTAGGACAAAGCTTCTGAATGACTGTTTCACTAAGCAATCTTCTATATACTACAGTAGGTTATAAGACTGGATATTCTGCAAGGAGAAACCATTTGTGAGAGCCATTTTTCTACAGTTTGAAGAATCAGACACCATTGCCCATCAAAAATATTTTAAGTACACAGCATGCAGGCTGCTTCTTGAAAGATAGACATTACCGACCAATATTAACAAATAATTCAGTAAGTGTGGAGACAAGATTTCCTGACAGTCACAGCAAGTAAGCAATAGGTCTGGAATGGAAGACAGATTTTTATATGAAAGCAGGTGTGGATGTCTTTCCAGATTTCACTTCAAAGTATTAATCACAAGAAATGTTGGATAACATTAGTGGATAGTGGAGGTAAGAAAAATGAAATGCTTTCAGGTAAATACCCATGTCTTTGCACTTTTTCAGTGTAACAAATTGAAAACTAAACTAAGACCAGTTTTTGGTATGTGTGCTCAGAGCTCAGTACAGATAAGGCATTTGGAAGACATTCAATGGATGATCAAACAACTCTGCCAAGCTCTTCAGAGGGATTATCGGCTAAAATTTTTACTTTGCTAAAGGTGAGAAGTTTTCCATGTCACTCAGTCTGAGTAAACAATCTCCACAGTGACATTACCTAGACAGGCAATGATTAAGGGGTTAGTTAACATCCATGTCAATCGTATACTGCCATCATTGCTGTTTCTGGTGCAGAGTAATGTTTTTATTCCTAATCTATTTGCTTCAAACGAAATTACTGAGATATACTTTGTGCATGTTTACATCTGACACTTTCTGAAGTAGAAGGCAATATGGGATTCAGGTCGCAGTCATTTATGGAAAGCTAGGTCTTTCCAAGGAACATCATACCCACATGTCTGAAATTAAAATAGTAATCTGGTAAATGCTGAATAGAGTTTTCTCATATTGGATTTTGTTCATAAAGTCGTTAATGGGATTGGAACTTATTTATCTTGGTCTCTATCTCTTCTTGTGCCATGCGGTTTATGGTCATGGTCAGAGTCAAATTCCTATTCACTGATAGATGATATTGTTTTCTTTTGGAGAAAGGGAGATACCGACTGACATTTGGCTTTCTTGCTTTTCTGAATGTATACAGCAATTCTGTTGCAGCTGACTTCTAGATGTGCACTAATTTTTAACTCTCTCTTTATTTGATTTATTAGTGACTGGCCAAAAATAGAGTTTCTGGAATGGATTATTTATTTTTGAAATACATGTCAGGAAGCAGCAGCAGAAAATAAAACATGTTTATGTAATACTTATATGGAAACTTTGTATTGGTCTTTATTGTTTTTAATTGCCTACAGAACTTATGACCTCAAAGGCTGACACTGAACACATCTTGCCTGATATTACACTGTCCTTAAACTTCTATTCAAGAAGGAGGGAAAAGTGCACTGGTTCTAATAGTCATGCTCTCTTTCATATTCAACAACTCAAAGATTTGTTTTAAAATGACAATTATATTTTTGTTTTAAAAATGTGCAAAGGAATCATTTCCATTTAGTTTGCTCACCATTTGTACTCTTTGCTCAGAATCCCTCACAGTCCCTCAGAAATCAAACTTTAAAAGCTCCTTACTGAAATATGATCTCAGGAGAAAAAATAGAGAAAAAAATCAGAAAAAAATCATTCCCACACTGCAGTCTGGGATTTTCAGCTTTCTTCAAGCCTATCTGGCCATCTATCCATTCTTCTAGACCTTCCAGATTGGGTACAAAAACATTTCTACTAGTTTTATACTGAGATTCATGTTTGAATCACAACCTGTAGCTTGGGATCTCTTACCAGTAGTGTTGCCTTCAGGTCATTTCATATCAACTGATGAGTAGCATAGGCTGAAAGCTGTAGCTGTTCATTTCCTTCTTATAAGGAGCAGAAGTTTAGTGCAATAAATATTTCCAGACTGCTACTGTTCTTAATGTATTTTGACAGCTTCCATGATTAAAGAGAAGACCAATGGCCCAGCTGTGCTTAAGATCCTAGTTTGCATCTGAGTCTTGCTTTGGATTGTGCACTTCTACATGAGAGTAACTCTTTCTAATTACATTTGCATTCAATTTCTCTGTCAAGACCAAACTCTTATCACCAGTGTACAAATACTTCCCTGCAGCTAGCCTTTCTCCCTGGAAATACTAAAAACACACCCCACTTGTGCTTTGGATTACTTAAATGTGGAATTTGAATTTCCATTTTCTGTTAATCGAGGCTGGATGATTAGGATAACTCAAAGGGGATCATGAGACTTTCATAATCTCAGAAGAATGGGAGAGAAGAGAGAGAGAACAGTTTGCACTAGCATTACCTTAGAGCACACTGAGAAGTTACTTTGGGATAAGATCTTATGACCTTTAAGGCAACTCTGCCAGTGCTGTAGTTACTGTTCTCTAAGGTTGCACTTTGTTGTAATTTATTTGCAGGAAGTTTTGGGAGTCTCCACATTAAAATGTTGGTTTTGTTACAACAACAAGCCTCACGTGACTGTTAGATCTGTAGGAAAAATGTTCAACAAACTTGCTTGTTTTGAAAGGATATGTAAAAATAAAATATTATTGAAGGACTATTTGGGAGGAATTTAGAAATATTTTCTGCCAAGAATGACTTTTGGAAGTTGATGGCAAGGTCAGTATTGGAAGCTTTTATTCTGTAACTCTCTTAACAAGGTCTTTTCAGTACATACAACGTTACCCTATGATTAGCCATCCACTCTGATGTTCCTGAGTTTGGTTGTAAGACTCCATAAAGGAGGGAAAAAAATGCCAAAAAATGATATGAGGGAGCTAGAGATGAACTATTTACTTTATCAGAGGGTCTGGTGTTTTAAAAATAAATGGCCTTTTAAATGACACACAAGAATTTCCCTCCAGATTGCTCTTGTGAAATGTAGTGGCTTTGTCTCTGCCGTGGTTTGAGTTGGAAGCTCTTTGTTTTAGTTTTCATCCACTTACTACTTTAGTTGCAACCTAATGTCAGTGTAGATTCCTTCTGTGGAAATGAGAATAAGTGCTCTATCTTCAGTGTAAAGAAAAAAAAAAACAACCACAATCAGGTTTTAGGAAAAGACATTCAGCTATAGTTCATATTAGCAGTCAGCTGACCTGTAACTATCCTTTCCTACAGAGTGGGCCAGCAAAAGGACTATATTTTTTCAGTCAGTAAGTCTCCTCTGAGATCTGTTGATAGGTACAGTCTTTCAAGGCAACTCCAGAGAGCTAAGAGAACACGAAGTGCTGTTCTAGCCCTTTCTGGCCAGTAGATGAGAGGAAAAAAGCAATACTTGCAAGGAGTAATTAGAAAGTGCAAGAAGTGAGGGTTGTTTAGTATTTCCCTTTTCTTTCAAAATGGTGCGTTAATGATTTTACTACTAGAATGGCGATACAGTTTACATTTCTGCAAGGACCAGTAGAATTCTTCCCATCCTGTATGGATTTTCTCCATCCTTAAAAGGATGCTAAGTACCCACATATTTTATTGCAAATCCATAAATAACTATGTGCAGCCATAGTACAAAGTTGCATGAAGTTTGTTGTCCTTGTATGGAGAGGCTTAAATCCCCATCAGAAAACTTCATTATTTTAAATACAAGAAGGGTTCAGAGGAAACCTAAGTGTGAGATTGAAGGCACTGATGAGTATCTCTTAGTTTCTTGCCTTCTGGTGATGGCTGAGCTGTGCTGGACTGGAAGATTAGGGCTAGATATACACATGCATTGTGCAATATGGCAATATACATCTGGAAACTTCTTAGGCTGTTGGAAGAAGTGAAAGATAAATTTGAGGAGAATGCTTGGCCTCCCTAATTACAGACCCAGGTGCTGTACTTAGTTCAGAGGTGGGTGAACACTACACTTCAACTAAAGCAAAATACTTTCATATTAAATTATTGGTTATGAATTCAGAATGGGAATTTACATCAGCCACTGAAGTTATGCTTGGAGAAAACACTTAAGTTTAAACCTAAAATTTGCCTGACTTTTCCAAGTCTCTTCTCTCTACATTCCTGGGAATTATATCTCTCTGGATCTCTATTCTTTCTGTCTTTGGCTATCCATTGATTTTGATAGTCTGAGTAATAAGCTAATAGCAACTTTTACAACTTGAATTCAAACAGTGCTCTCAGTTGAGGAAAATGCACAGAAACACTGAGTAGAGCAGTTCATGCCTCTGTATCAACTCAATATTATTTTTTCTTTAAATGCTGTTGTCATTGAAAAAATAATTCATTTTCTTCAGACTAAGCCACAGACCACTTTGTCATACTGCATCAGAAACTGGAGTATTTGCTACAGAAAATTGAAGTTTCAGTTCTAGAGAATGTTGCTCAGTAAAAAGAAGACAAGTGATTTGAAGTTATTTTCTTCTGTGATCTGAAGGGGATTGACTCTGATGACCTCATTTTGTGATGGAGCTAATTTGTCATCTTTCTACCACCCTCCCTACACTTGAGGGAACCATGAAAGGAATTGAGGTGCAGGATTCAACAGGTCAAACTTCATAAACCTTTTTACTGTGAGTCAAATAAAGGGTGGCAGAGAGCAAAATTCTGGCACTCAAATAACCTTAGAGTCATGAAGAAGAATGTGCTCCCCAGGACTTTGAGCACTGGGAGCTCTTGTTGCATACTAGAAGCAGAAGGCTGCTTGGAATGCCCAAGAAGGAGCGTGAATATTCGGGGCAACTGGTACCACAAATCCACAGAACTGGTGATATCATAGCTGAGCTGGACACAAAGAGGGAAGATAATTGCTATCCTCCATTTCCAAGGTCTGGCTTGAGAATGGACAGGTCTAGTTTTCTCCAAAGTGCCCAGGGAAGGGCCAGGAAGTAATGGCTGAGGACTGTAGCAGGGAAAGTTCCATCCTTGGAGATGCATTCTTTGGGGATGCTCAAGACACAATTGGGCATGGTCCTGAGCAATGTGGTCTCTCTTTGAAGTTACTCTTTTGCTGGGAAAGGATGGACTTGAGGGAACCAGTGGTTCCTTTCAGCTTTAAATACCCTATGGGTCAAGGTCTTGCTTGGAGAAAACCATACATATACGGTGAAAGAAGAGAAATGGCTCCAAAAAAAAAAAAAAAATAGGGAAGAAATCTTCTTCAGATCCTCAGTTTATATACATTTTCCATAATATTCTCTCATGAGTAGATTTTGCAACATACAGCAAGAAAGCAGTTATTGTCTGAAAGGATTTAGTTTGAATCCTCAAGTCGGTGGCAAGCTTTGCAGTACTCCAACACTGAGAAGCTGAAAGCTGTTGCTGTCTTAGCAGAACAGCTTGAGAAGGTAAGTTCTCTTCCAATTGCTAATGATATTGCACGTTTCATTTAAGAGAAAGCTCTTGCTAGAAGACATTTGCTTTATCTGTAATGATGATACTGTAATACCTTTAAATGAGTGTAATTTTCTAAAATCCTCAAAAATGTTCTATTATATTTTCTCTTTGCAAACTTCTTCCAAAAGTAACTCCTTACTTCCTTTGCACATTCTGTCTCTGGGAAAAAAGTAGTTGTAGGGAAGCAGGAGCAATAAAGCCATTTGTAAGTGAAGTAAAGTGATGAATTTCTTAAAGATTAATGTATTTTGAAAAGAAGACAGGTAAAATGTTGTATAAACAAAAATTACACTGCTTTTAGATCTCATGCTAACAATCAGCTTTATAAATGTCAATTGAGTCCTCTGCTAGATACTCAAATGTGCATTATCAGCTTTCTAAATTTGAAGTCCCACCTAGAAAAGAAGATCACACTCAATAAAATGATGGTATAAATGTAGAATAAAAGCCTGGTTTTACGAAGGAGTCCACAAGTAATGACTTTTTATACTGCTTAGTTTTAAAATTCCTCAATAACTGTGGTTAAAATGTTTTAAGTGCTAAATTGCAAGTTAGCTTCCCAAACTAATTCAAGAGGATGGTATAGTCAATTGCAAACCAAAGTTTGCATCTTTTCCTTGAGAGACTCGTCCAAAGCCAGCTGAAACTAATTGGAGTCTTTCCAGAGAATTTGCTTTGAGCTCTGGAAGAGAAACAATATGTAAGAGCTCATGGCTTTTTAATCTCCTTTTGATCCCAAGCAAGATAAGCAAAGAAAGTGGAAGCCAATGAGTGGATACAAACATCAGACTGTCGGGTCTGAGAAGCAGAAGTGACATATGCTAAATATTCTATTTCATTGCTATGGCAAATGGTCCACACTGTCTTCAGACAAGTATTGACAGCCCTCTTTCTTACTGGAGTTACAGCTGCAGATCATACAAAGGGATTGGATCCTCCTCCAGGAGAGCAAAATCCTTCCTCAGATCTGTCCCAAGGCTTCTAGAAGACCCTCACCCCCCTAATTAATATGCCTGCAGGAGATATCTGCAATGCATCTGGGCTTTAGCTTTTTACTGGTAGCTCTAGGTGTCTGCATCCTAAATTCAACCTGTTTGCTTGGCATGATCACATTGCTAAGCCCAATCCCAGTACTTCCAAGTTCTTAAAATACAGTCTTACATGTTAATATGCTGCATGAGATTCTGAGCTCCATCTCAAACAGCCATCTGTAAATTGCTTTGAAGTCAAAAGACTACCTGAAATTAAAAGATGTTTTTGATGCTCATTTGTCCCACAGATACTGGCATCACAGGTCAATCAGCCAGTTTTGCAATCCTTTTCTCTTTTCATTAAAGCAGTGCCATAACAGACAGGAAAGGAGGAGGAGGCCAAACAGCTATGGAAGGTTTAAAGCAGGATAAAAGCTCTGGAGAAGTTTTCTCATTCATCCTGCCACTGCTAGAAGTGCGGAGGAGAGGCAAAGCAGGGTGTGTGGCTGGCAGGAGGCACCATCTTCACCCACAGCCCAGACACTGCTGGCCTCACCCCTTGTTCAGCCCATTGCAGTTGTACTGCAATTTGCATCTGCAAAGAGCACGGTCATGCCAGTTTAGCTGACAAGGGCTGAACTAGATGAAGAATCTCCTGCCCAAACTGCTGTGTATACTAATCACTACAGCCCCACAATCAATAATATTTTAAAAATGCATTACATTTTTAAATGTCTTTTTCGGGGCTAGAGGCTACCAGATCCCCAGGATTTCAGAAAAAAGAGAAAAAGAAAAAGAAAAAAAAAAAGAAACAACAGAAAAATTGCTCTGAAATGTTGGACATCTGCATTCTATAACAGCAAAAATGCAACTTTAAATCTGTGCTCCTGTCTGCCCTAGCTCCAATTAATAATGCATAGATCTGTAGCAATAGGAGTTTCCCAACAGATTTCTGGGGATTCATTTAGATCAATTTCAGTGGCAGCCTTGGCAGTAGATGCTCTGACATATTTGGATAATTGGTGAAATTGTCTGCTGTGAAATGATTGACTAGGCATTGAAACACACTGCTTCATCTTGCTTCTTTCATTAGAAACACTTGCAGAACCCAAACCCGAGCCCTCCCTGCTGTCTGATGTTGAGCTAACTGCTGATTGCCTTGCATGACAAACTTCTCCCCTCTTGCCTAATGCAAAACTGCTGACTTGGCTCCTTTTCCCCCTCTTCATTCTTCAGTTTTAACCAAAAGCTGAGTGCAAGTCTTTCAGGGTCCCCAACGTGCGCCATTGCTGAGATTTCAGCATAGCACCACCCAGTTTGTATATACAATCTCTGATGTTGAATGTGACACCTAGGACATTCTGAATTTTTATTTCTTTGTTACAGTAATTAACTTTGTTTTTTTGTACCTCAGCTGTAATGCAATGAGCACTTAGGGTGAATTTTATTCCTCAATCCCCAGACCTCCTTATTCCCTAACAAGTTCAGACCATTACAGACTTACGCTGGTGGCAGACCTGGACAATAACTGGGAGTGTAAAACACTGTATACAATGAAAAACATATACCTTACAAAGTGAAAATACAAATAATGTTTCAAAAATCTGTGTGTTGTTTGTTTGTTTTTAACATTTTTTTTAGCTGCTGGAGAGGTAAAGCTGTTAGAACTAGCTATAGCCTAGCTTTGCCTAAGATAAGTGGCTAAGATGTAGGACTGACATAGAATCATAGAATTGTGCAGTTTGGAAAAAGCTTCAGGATCATCACATCCAACAGTCTGATAGGGAAAAGAGGAGCCCTTGCTTTCCTAGGGCTAAAAAGCTGGCCACAACCAAGATGCTCTTTGGGCAAACACCTCTTCTGGATTTCCTGTGCTGGGGTAAGGTATCAGATCTAGATAAAAATATTTTTCTGCAGAAAAATATCAACTCTAATAAGAAGAGTCCTTCTGCTGAGATTTTCAGGTTGAAAATTTCATGCAACAAACTTTGACTAATTCTGATTTTAATATCTTTTCAAGTGCATGTAGACTTATTAGGACCTTGATATAATTCACTATTCAAACACGTAGTGTTCAATAAGCAGTTCTCATCAAATAAAACAGACCTTATACAGTGTTGACTCACTTTTTGCACAAATTAATTTAAAAAACCTTCAGAAACATTCAAACATGTCCTGTATTTCCCTAACAGAAACTTCAAAACAGACTGAAATGGGCATTTAGTATTGCTGCAACATGACAAATGTCCTCATCTGGGCATGTTCCAGACTTCTCTGTGCAGAGACTGGTCCTTGACAGGGCTTCCTTGCTTAAGTATCAGCTACCTGCCAGTCATAGACTTTGGAGCTGACTTTCCAGGAAGACAAAAGCACTCTCCATACCAAAGAAAATCTACAATAATCAACACTGGGCGCATGTACAGAGGAATGCTGTCTGGGCAAAATACAAAAGGCAGCAATAAAACATCCTGCTGCTGTGAAACTTTCCCATCCAGCCTCATGGAAGCCAGCCTAAAGCCAAAGAAGCCTGTCTGTGAAAGAGGTGGAAAAAATCACAAAGTGAGAAGATCTATGAGAGGAATTTGGGTTTGCCCTCTGGAGAAGTGTTATAGATGTTAGCCCTGCACATGGCTGGGGGAAAATGTCCTTAAGATTCCATAGTGTTTCTGAGAAAATGATGCAGAGCTAGTGTGGTGCAAGCAGGGGCCATACACTGCCACCCTCCCCCCCCTTTTATTGTCTCTGTAGCCCACAAGGCTGCACCATAATCTGCTACAAGGGAAGCATCATGTCTGTGGGGATTGATCTCTCAAAACAAAATTTAATGATAACATCTTCTAGGAGGAAGTACCCAACTCCACACGGTCTCCTCCTTGTCCTCCCTGTGGGAACTGTTTGAACCTCTTGTAGCATCTTCCTGGCCCTAAGGGCACAGCAAAGCTCACCTTTTATCAGGCAAGTCCAGAAATTGCAAACTCCCTTTGGGGCACCTTGTCTGCAGTAGCTTGCAGGTGTGCCTGATTGTGAGTTGCAAACAAGTACGTATCAGTAAGCTCACATACTTTAATATTAGGTGGCTTAAGCCTCTCTATTTTCATCTGAGAGCATTTTTTTCTTAATGTTTGAATGGCTAGGGCTGGCAAAACAGCCTTAATGGATGATATTTGGCGCTTCATGTGTTTTCCATGCAAAGTGAGCCAATAAGCCCAATGAGGCTGAGGCTGGCCAAATCCTTCTCCTTGTTGTTCAGACTTGATGTGTGCCAAGGAAGCTCCACGAGTGGCTTCACACAAAGGTGAGAAGGCGGCAGGGGGGAAAGGAAACCTTGGCTGCCCATTTCACCTCTCCTCAAATGGCTCCCATCATCCAGGAGAAAAACTACACAGGAAACCTCTCCCTGTGTCCACAGCCTGGCTAATGGGAAACCTATCTACTCCAGAGCAATAAGTGATGGTCCTTTATTTGGATGCATTTTCTCTCCCACTCCCTCACCGCTGGTGATGAAAATCCCCAAATTTGTCCCTGAAGCAGAGTACCTGAGTGGAAAAGGGCAACTGTCTGCTGTGGAAAGGGCAGCAGATTGGGCTGTGGTTACTGACCCTGTCTGCGGCTGAGGGCTCCACCGATGGAGAAGCCTCCGTCCAGCCCTCAGCGATGCTCCTGCCTTCCAGAGGTGGCTGGCAGATGTTGCTGATGTCTTTGGCTGCCCTGTGTGTCCCTTGTTCAGGCCCTGAAGAAAAAAAAGAAAAAGAACTAGACTTACATTAAAAAAAAAACAACAACAAAAAAAACCAGTTTGGAAAATATGTTGCTTAAAATCAACCCCCATTTAAAAAAATTAGTTCAAGATGTTGTCACTTCCCAAGCCAGGAGACTTTGGGAGTACAATGCAGGAAGCCCGCTCAGCCCTGGCCGTCCCTTCAGACAGGGACAAGTTATTGTGGCGTGGGTGAGATAAAAAAGGCCTTGAGCACCCAGACCAAATTTTCCTTTGGCTGTTTGTTGTGTATGCGTAACCCTGTCTGTGCTTTGTGCTGGCCAGGGGATGGAAAAAGGTTTGTGGTCCTTTTTTTTGCCACACCTCTGTGAGCTCACCTGTTTTGGACAAAGTACAAGCAGTGCTATACATTCAGTAGTATATATGTCATGGTAAAACCTCTTTCTGCTGTGTCACCAGTGGAACATGACGGAAGAGAGCAGCCACAGACCCCTTCACTGCCTTGGTGTGTCCTCAGCTCAGGGCTGGGCAAGCTCAAAGTCAGCCCCTGCTATAGCAGCAGCAAGTGTAGCCCTGTTGCGGTAGCAGCCAGGAAAGTTAGTGGAGGAAGGCAGCAACATGGTACAAAGAACAGATCAAACTGTAGGCATATTAGGTAGAAATGCTACCAGGATGCTGGTGACAAGTAATGCAAGGGAACAGTGAACATGAGAGATAGGAGTAACTAAAGCTCTTAAATAAGTAAGAATACTGCACTGTATATGTGTAAAATTGAGCATGATATGCACGTGCTAAGAGCACTGAGGCACAAGGATGCCTATTTGTTATTTGTTATCACAAAATACATCTTCCAGCACAACAGTGCAATCACATTCGTGATTTATTTTAGCAGGGAGAGAAGAAAGGAGGAATAGCTTTTTTTTTTTTTTCTTTCTTACCATTTCAGGACTAGATCCAAGTCTCTCTAAAGTCAACAGGCATCTTTCCAGTTTCATTGGGTTTCAGTACACATCCTGATTACAGAAGAACAAACTGGTATTATTATACAGGCAGAAAAATTGTCTGTCACCTTTAATTAGCAGTATCTTTCAGTGCTAGAGAGAGACATAAGTCATATCTGGGAATTGATATATTGCTTAATAACACTGGCAACACTGGGAAGTATGTGCTTTTGGAAGGCTCCTTAGAACTGAACATCCCAATGAGAGGGGAAATGTAACCTGGCATTGGCAGAATGTAAGGTGTTCCTTCAAAAGAGCACTTTTTTTTTCTTTCTGTTTCTTTCTTCTCCTTTTCTTCATTTCCTTAGTCTGTCCAGCCTTTCCTTTTATCAAAACTTTATCATTGCAGTGAGCCAATACTCAGTGTGTACAACACATACTCCAAGGTGAATTCTTTGGTAACCAAAATTTAATCTTTCTCCATTTTTTAGCATTGCAGCTCTTTTCAGTGTCTTGTAAGTTAAAATGTATGGTTTTGCAGTACAAAGTAAAGGCTTCTATGACACAGGCAAAGAAATGCGAGTTCCATTCTCAAAACATTTTTTAGCAGATATACCACCTGTTCATTAACTTAAAAACCCTCAAAATTTAATGCAAAATTACACTTGTCTAAATTTCTAAGTAAAACATATAGAATTATTTCTTTTTTCAATCTGTATAAATTTCTGCAGACTAAGAAAAATGTAATTTGAAAAGTCTAAAGAGTATTCCAAAAAAACTTTTTACATATAGAATAGTATAGCATTAAAGATGGATCTTACAAGATTCACCAAGGATTGTATTTCTTACCTTTAGTGTTCTCAGCCAATATACATTTTCTGGAACTGAATATCAGAATCAGAGAATCACAGAATCATAGGGGTTGGAAGGGACCTTTGGAGATCATCTAGTCCAACCCCCTGCTAAAGCAGGTTCCATACAGTAGTTTGCATAGGAAAACATCAAGGTGGGTTTTGAATATCTCTAGAGATATCTCCACAAGCTCTCTGGGCAGCCTGTTCCAGTGCTTTGTAACCCTCAAAGTAAAGAATTTCTTCCTCTTGCTCAGATGGTATTTCCTTCATTCCCATTTATGCCCATTGGCCCTTGTTGTGTCTCTGGGTACTGTTAAAAATAGCCTGGCCCATCCTCTTGACATTCAGCAATTAGGTATTTATAAGCATTGATAAGATCTCCCCTTGGTCTTCTCCAGGCTGAGCAGTTCCACATCTCTCAGCCCTTCCTCGTGAAGGAGGTGCTCCAGGCCTCCCATCATCTGTCTCCAGTAGCTCCCTGTCCTTATTGAACTGAGGAGTCCAAAATGGGACACGGCACATTAGAAAAGTTCAGTTTCAAGTTAATTTCTTCAGAGGGGAACATTTAAGAAACTTCAGTCTTTGAAATTGTCTTATTAAGTGATTATACACGAATTTAAGAAACTAAATTTTGAGAGTTGGGTAACATCTCTTTGCCTTCACTTAATATCTAAAAAATACAAAAAAAGTTGGCTGGATGCTAACCTTAAGATATGTATCTATTTATACACAGTTAATATTTAATTTCACAAAAACATTTGAACAAACGGGTTTTGGTAGAAAAGGAAACAGTTAAACATCAGTTTTCTGATTGAAGCAAAAAACATTTTCATTTGAAGGAGTATTTTCTTCATATTTAAGTGAATAAAATGCCTGGCTACAGAATAAGCAGTTTTAATTTCATTTCTGGTAATCATGATAATAATATCCCAAAAAATCAGTTATATGATAAAGAAGGATGAAAATAAAAGATCTAGGAAATGAATCACCACACAGTGTAAGATGCGTTTCACTATCCCATGGGAAAATTATAACAAGTCTTGTTAAAATATGCAGTATGAGGCAATAATACTTGCACTCCTACAAAAAAAATTAAAAAAAATAAAAATAAATAAAGGCCTAAATCTGGGAATTTGGGGCATCCAATGCTTTTTGAGACTAAATGGAAAACAGAAGTAGGACTTGTGATCCAAGGCACATTTCAACAAATCTACTTGTGTTGCAGCTAGATGAAGGAATTCATGTTTAGTAAATTAAGGTTATAAGCAGGCATTTATTTATTTATTTCCGTTACAGAGATATGAAATTAGTCAAGAAGTTTTCTACTGAAACGCCTACTTGTTCGCATAGGTTTTCTCTAAGAGAAAGAAATATGTAATTTTTGCTTTAGATACATCTTCAAATTATATATATATTTTTCCCGATTAAAAGCAAAACAAATTTCTAATCAATTATGCACTTCTTTACCTGTTTCTGCTTTGCCCTCTCTTTCATAGGCACATCCGTGCTGCCCATCTCTCTTCAAAACAGAAAAAAATTCCATTCAACATTTCTTCCTAAATTGAAAACAGAGGCGAACAAGGTCATAAAAGAAGAGGTTAAGCATAATTTCTAGCACTACAAATTAATTTAAGACATAAATAGCAAAGTGATTTGGTTTCTTAATGCTTACTATGAATGTAAAACTGGTAGTAATGAGTCTAAAACATTGTGAAGTTGAAAGTTAATAGTAAGGGTTAGGAATTCAGTTGGAATTTAGGTGTTAGACATAGAGGTATTACACAGGCAAAAACTGAGCTAGCTCTGAAGAAATAAGGGTTGGGAGTAAGACTTGCTGAGTTTATGCCAGAGAAATGTTCATTTGAACAAGTCATTCCACGAAATCTATTGCATGTATGCCAGCAGTCAGCAGCAAACAAAGGCACAGCATCACAATGGGAAATTTTCCTGCTTGCCCCACGCAGTCTGGTGCCAGTAAATGAGCAAATACACCATGTTTTAGATCTCCAGTTCAGACGGAGAGGAGTCATGCCAGGTGCCACAAAATAAAATGAGATAAGAGGCGTTTACATAGGGATGTAAAGCTTACTTTGAAGCTACCTGGAGGAAGGGCCTCAGGTTAGCTCTTGGCCTTGAATTTGGAAGTGTGGAAGTGTCCATTCCCAGACCTTTGCTTGTGGTTAGGGCTGTTGTTTTTTTTTTGTTTGTTTTTTGTTTGTTTG
Source organism: Perdix hodgsoniae (assembly GCA_035772895.1). NCBI lineage: Eukaryota > Metazoa > Chordata > Aves > Galliformes > Phasianidae > Perdix > Perdix hodgsoniae. Next base: position 3,992,233 of record JAPSGF010000073.1, read on the forward strand.
TTTGTTTTGTTTTGTTTGTTTGTTTGTTTTAGTTCATTCACATGAAACAGATGTGTGTCATGACTTTCTGGTGGCAGAACAAGCTTTTCTCAGTGGGTTTTCTCAATAAATCTATTCTGGTTCAGACCTTCTCCTGATCCTTAAAAACATCCCTGTGGCCTGTAATGAAGTTCTCTCCAGATAATTCCTCCGAGTAAAAGAAGTTAGTCAGGTTATTAGCAATGTATCCCACAAGCTACCTCAAGAAGTAGGGGTGCACACATCCCAGTACATGCACTACACCTTGGAAGACCAAGCATTGACTCTTCTGTTTGTGGTACTGAGACTACTTTTGGGGTGCTCCAGATGCACAGAGGTGAGAACTCTTAGGTTTGAGCACCTAATGGGACACTCTGGTTCTGTGAGTGAAGTTGATGGGTACCGAAAAAGTTGCTGAGCGCAAGTAAAGAAAATCAGCTTTGTGCAGAGGGTCAGCTCACACAGCTCCCAGGCCTTGACCTTATGAGAAACACGGGATGGCAGAAGGCAGAAGCATGCTTCCACTTTCTTTTTCACTAGCTTTAATCACAGTGAGTGCCACCTCTGCATGTGCTTGTTAGGGGATGCTGAGTTCCTGTAGCTTTCTGCCAAGAGTTCATTAATTACAAGAACAGCAGTGCTGCCTGCGCGCTCTGCCAGCATGCGGCCTGCGGACCTTTGATGGCGTGTGTTTATGCAACTGCAGACAGCTCTGGCGTCTGCTGTGCCTCACAGGGTGACAAGGAAATGACAGTCAATTCGGGGGCATGCTCGTCTACCACTCCTGTGAAAACGTCCTGCTTTCATCATGCCACGGAGGAGCCAATGTCAGGGCTCAGCATCATGAGCTCACCAATGTCACGCTCCACGTCTCCCAGAGTAGCTGTGTGGACAGAGCAGCAAAGTTTAGGGGACTGGCATATTGTCTCAGAAGGAGCTGACCACCACTGTTTAGGTTAGTGAAATATTGAGGTAAAACACTGCAGCCTACATAGCAGGGAAAATATCTAATCTGGCCATCAGAGCCCTCCTGGGTCTTTTACCCAGAAGAGAAGGCTGCCTGGATGTCACAGAAAACAAAAGGTAGACAAGAGTCAGCTGCTCCCTCGCCGCCCATTGACGTGGTTACCCTGGGTGCTGGGGACTGACACTGGTTTGCACCATGCAAGGACGAGGTGCACAGTTTTTTGGGCCTCTTGATGGCTGTGAGTCATTCACATTGCAGCTGAAAAATAAACTCATTTTAAGGCAGTTTAAACATGTAAAATTAGGGCTTAGTTTCTTGCTAGCACCGAACTCAGCCAAGGCAGCTATCTGTAATTTTAGAATGTCTCGAGAAGATTTATAGATCTCATGAAAACACTCTTTTCCATCTCCCTGGTGATTTTGCCTTCCACTTGCTTTTTAACTTCAGTCCATCTTTAGATCCAGTGGAAACAACACCAAAGCTAAACACAGAATGAGAGTGAGCTCACACCACCTGCAAAGACTTCTCATCTGGAGATGCCGTGTTTAACTTAGGAAGAACCCTACCAGTGCAGTGGGAGTTCAAATGAAAAACTTTCTGTAATAAATGTATTTTAAGGGTGTATATGGTGATACAAAGCACCACATTTGCTGATATTCTTGCCAGGATGCATTACAAAGGAACATGAAAATAAAAATGAGCTTCATGAGCAGACGTCAACGTTTTTTTAGATGTAAGACTCAAAAAGAGCTTTGTGTTAAAAGGAAAATGGAATAATAAGATTGGATAAACTTGATACAATGATTATAACAGTGGAGGAAGCTTCTAAACATGGTGTGAAAACCGTTGTGTATAAGAGCCTTAATCTTCTTATCAACAGTTCTTATGTAAATGACCACAGTAATAATGATTAGTGCTCTCACACTTGGCAGTTATATATGCTATCCTTACATCTATTGTACATAAACAAAACATGCATCCATTACCTACATATTTGCATAATATACTGCTAAGGTTGAGGGGTGAGGTGGTCACAACTGTCCTCTGCAAAAAGTTCAAGGAGCTTGGTACCGCAAAGCGAGTAGTTTACAGTCAGCTTGCGAGTAAGGTAGCAAACTGCCTCACCCTTTTTCTGTCATTCAAAAAACGGAAGCAGTGAGATGGAGTAACGGGCAAAGCAAAGTGTATGAAAGAGCTCTGAGTAGAGGCCAGCCATGAAATGGGTACAGAAAGAAGGACTTTTGACAGGAAAAGATAAGCTTAAACTTCAACAGATGGCAGCTGAGCTTTGCAGCTATTGCAGATAATTTGAAATAACATAGTAGAAAATGTGTGAGCCAACAAGCCTGTGTTCTTCTAAGCATAAATTTAGGACACCAGATTTTCTTCTTAATGTTTTCTAATGTTTCAGAAAGATATTTTACAAGGAAAAAAATAAAAAACCACAATGAACACTGAATTAGGGAGCCCAGAGCCCAGATCACTGCCATTTTGGACTTAAAACCAAAGATTTTTGATATTATCTTTCACACTCATCACAGAATCACAGAATGGCCAGGTTGGAAGGGACCTCAAGGATCATGAAGCTCCTACCCCCCTGCCACATGCAGGGTCACCAACCTCCCCATGTAATGCCAGACCAGGCTGCCCAGGGCCCCATCCAACCTGGCCTTGAACACCTACAGGGATGGGGCATTCACAACCTCTTTGGGCAGCCTTTTCCAGCAGCTCGCCACTCTCTCTGTGAGAAGAGAATGTGAGAAAGAATTTTCCCCTGACATCCCCTGACATCATCTGCAGATTACAGAGCTCTGGAGGCTCCTGCTACTGAATGTTGCAATTTCAATCTCAAATTGTCTACTGGAATGTTGTACTTGCCAGGAAAACATGTGGCTCAATGTCAGATATGCTGCTGAATACTTTATTTCTTATATTACCTGTTGCAACTCAATGGGCAAGAAAATTCTTTCATTTATTCAAGGAAATACAAGAACAGACAGCCTGGATTCATTTTCCAAGATCTGGTATGAGGGAGATTCAAAAGTTGAACATAGATTGTCCATGGCTCCATATACAATCTAGGCTTTTATTTTTCTAGAAAAACTGGATGATGTGGTAGTTCCAGTGCTACCCACAGAAGGCTATAAATTAGAAGTATATTACCCTTGCAACTGCTGAAAAAGAGCTATATTCTTGAAGGCATTTTGAAAATTCCTTTTTGCAGCCGCAAAAAAGTTAATCAAGTGTATTGCTCCAGCAAACTGATGATGGAATCATGTTTATAAAATTGCATTTATTTACAATATTTTCTTGCTCTCCTGATAAGTCAAATAATGATGAGATCGTGTTGCTTACAAAACCAACAATTTTTCAGTTCCAGAAACGCATTCAAGGCCATATATGAAAGGTTTCACATTGTAATAGGACTTCATTTTTCTGAATCTGTTTCTGAATTCCATTTTCTACAGAGCTACTCAGCACACAGCACAGCCTTAAAAGTACCCAGAAAAAGTTCTTCCATTTCTCCTTGAACAGCCTTAGCAGCTGTGCATTTCTCTTTACTGTGGATGGGAATATGAGCGTCACATTTTTAACAGGTATCTTATAATTGAAGTTTATTGCTTCGATTGCCGAGTGGCAGAAAGGAGGTGACACAACCTGTTGACTTCACAAGTATTTTATAGGCACTCATTTGCTAGCATGAAAATATTAGCTGCTTACTCAGAGGGATGCTGTAGCAGCTGCAATATAGTTTAACCTGCACAACAATACACCCAGTAGACGTTAATGGGAATTAACACAACGTGCATGCTTTGCCAGGAGCAGGCTGATGCAATCCTCAGTTCAGCTGGAAAAAACTATCATGGGAAGTCTGGCAAAGTAAAGTCACAGTGCTACAGAAAGTGGCAAATCCCCCACGTTTTGTGGAGAGCCGGGTGCATGAGACAGAACATGCATTTCTGGCTCATTCGTGTGTCTCTTGTGACAAGAACAGTTGCTCTGAACTCCATCTCTCCAGGCAAGCGTTCCCATTGAGTTTCTTCCAGTCTCTTGACTCATGGGCTGTTTATTTTTCTGGTGAATGTCCTTCACCCGAGCACTGAAGAGAATATACATGCCAATCTGTAAACATTATTCCTTCATAGGAAATACTTCTTTTTGACCCCAATTCCTTACTGAAACCCACCATATAGAATAACCCAAACAATGGGACTGCCTGAAGCCAAAAGAAGGTATATCAGCTGAACCCAATCTCTTTCAAGTCAGAGACAAACTATGTGGGTCAGCCCACAAGCAATACGTTAATTCTGAAAATATGTAACTGATATTGGGAAGAAAAAAAAAAAAGCAACAACTATAAAATATTAGTTTTTGCCAGAAACAGGAAAGCAAATTACTGACCAATGCACAAAGAATGCCCTCTTTTAAAAGCTTTAAGATTTTTTTTTGTGCGTGTGTGTGTGTGTGTGTGTGTGTGTGTGTGTGTGTGAGGGGGTAAGGAAGTTTTCTCACACATGTTTTTATTTTGGCATTAAAGAAAACATTCATAATTTATAATTATTTTCTCTCATGTTTCTTAATTGTTTTCATTTTATTTTAGCATTTGAGAAGAAAGGACTTGACCAATGTCATATATCCCTTAGGATGTGAAAATTCAAGGTCTATGGCAGCATGAATATAGGTCAAGTGGTCACAGTTTCCCAAAGAATAAGAAGAATGAGGACCAGCACTGAAAAAATGCAAAAGAAGAACAAGATCCTGTGCTGTCTTTTCAAAAGTATTACATGTATCAAGGATAATGGTATTTCCTGCCTCAAAATTTTTTTCTCTGGTGTGCTGACTGGCCAGTCCTGCACAACAACTGCTCGCACACATGCATTATCCCATGGCAAAGCACCTTAAAGAACAGCCATACTGGGAGAGAAATCCATTAAGCATGGTAAAAGCAAGTTTAATGTCAAGAAACATGATGGCCACTTTTTCACTTTCTCCTTAGGTAAGACAGCTGCATATGAAATGAAACTTGAATTGTCTTCCTGTACCTACAATAATTTTGTTTCTGCTAGAAAGCTACTGACTGTTGGGAATTTGTACCAGGGATGAACAAGGATCTCCCTGCTCTAAAGAAATGCAGATTATATTAATTATATATTAATATATAATCGCATATATTAATATATAATTATATATTAATAGATTAAATAAAGACTGCCCTTTTAATAACTAGTGTAGAAGAGGCCTAATCCCTTTCTTTCTTGATCTCCTTTTGAAAGAGTATTTTAACAGCAGTATATTTCAGATTATTTGTGACATGGATAGACTAACAAATGAATACTAGATGTGGCTTAGTTATTAATTCCTACATGGAGTGATTCAGTTGACATGCTTTGCCATCCATAAATATGTCCTCTGTAATTCTGCCTTGGAGGAAAGCTAAGTCAGCTCCCGAATACAGACTTATTGCTGTTTCTTTTTCCTCAGATTGTGGCCATGGCAATGCTGTCGACAATAGATCACCCCATTAGTCATCTATTCTCCATGCCAGAGCTATCACTCACAAGATCATGCAGCAAAAAGGACTAGAGACTCCAGCAGTGCACCACTAAATCATGAGCAACACATCCAGAAGAAGTTTAAACACATTCATGGATGGTGATTCTACTACTCCATGGGGAGCTTGTAAGGAAGTTTTTCCTGATATCCAACCTGAACTTTCCCTGGCACAACTTGAGGCCTCGTCTTGTCACCTGTCACCAGTGAGAAAAGACCAGCCCCACTCTTGCTGCAATCACTTTTCAGGTATTTGAGGAGATGCTTGTGCCTCTGGGACCTTTTGCCTACTCTGATGTTTCCAAACTATAGCAAAAAGTCACGGTGTTCCACCTGATGCGTAGTTTAATCATGTAAGAATATCTCTTTTGTCAGAGATAGAAAGTGTGGGAACCACACGAATATACCACGAGATGCAGCTTTTTCTGTTTCATGGATGCCATGAAATCCACAGTATGATGCAGACAACAAATGCATCTTGAATGTTGGTTTTCTGCAATCTATGCTGAAAAGAAATGACCAAGAACATTGCTGTTTCATATAGAATCATAGAATCATAGAGTGGCCTGGGTTGAAAAGGACCACAGTGATCATCTAGTTTCAACCCCCCTGCTATGTGCAGGGTTGCCAACCACCACACCAGGCTGCCCAGAGCCACGTCCAGCCTGGCCTTGAATACCTCCAGGGTTGGGCCATCCACAACCTCCTTGTTCCAGTGTGTCTGAGGTGGGCCAATGCATTCTCAAATCAATAGCCTGTTGGAGACCAGTTCTTTGCAGCTGTGATTGGCAGATCCAGACTTACATTGGTTGTGTAAGCAATAGATAGGCTGAGTGGGTAAGTGGTGAATATGAAGCTGGTATTATCAATGTAGACACTATAAAAATGGATGTCCTCTTTATAGGAGGCTAGCATTAACAGACCTTCCATTTTGGAAGTTAAATTTCAGGCAGTGCCATATCAGCACAGAAGCTGAAAAGGCTACAGGAGATGAAAAGCTGGGAGTCAGTGTGATGCAGTTAAAGGCACTGATGGAAGAGGGAATTAAAGTTTACTTGCCAGGAGTATGAATAAAGGTTGCTTGGCAGATATTTTGTGAAGAGGAAGGCTGTTAATAGTGCTGATGTGAGTAATGAATTGGATGGCCAGTTGGCCAATTGACTGCAAAGACAATTGCTTCTATTTGCATCCCCATCCACCTGTAAGATGGCTTTTTTTTTTCTTTTTTTTTTTTCAATTAAGAAAAGAGTACAAAAAGCAATTTGTTAGCATGCAATCAGTAACTAATCAGTTTGCAAAATTTGTTCTGTTGGTGCAGAAAGCTGACAGACTATTTCTATTTCAGAATTCTGATGTGAAGAATGGGTCTAAGCATGGATCTCATAGGTTAGCAGGAATCATGAGGCAAGAGATTAATTCCCCTGCCACGAGTACCCCCTGTTCAGAGAGCTTTTAGGGAAAATATGGTCTTCAAGTAGCAAGGATTTCAAATGATACGGAATTTGTAAGTTAAATCTCTGTTTCAAGTCATGCTTGAAAATAAACCATTACTCAATGCACTTTAAGACTAAGCTTTCCTCTTTGCAAAAGGCTCCAGAAGGCAAATGAATGTTGAAACAACACATCCTGAAGTAATTAGCTACAGCAGTACTAATTGAATTCCTGTACTGTGCTGTATCTAGCAACATTCCAGACTGGAAGTAACAAATTCCTACATAATTGCAAGGATTGCCACATCAAAAAAGAAAGGTCATGTCTTTTAGCCAATGTGGATGGAAATGTTTTGGAAATGCAGGTGTTATTTGGCTGTATTCTTTTTTTAACAATCCCTTCCTTCCCTTCCTTCCCTTCCTTCCCTTCCTTCCCTCCTTCCCTTCCTTCCCCTCCTTCCCCTCCTTCCCCTCCTTCCCCTCCTTCCCTTCCCTTCCCTTCCCTTCCCTTCCCTTCCCTTCCCTTCCCTTCCCTT
>JAPSGF010000073.1:4000134-4050548 GCA_035772895.1 Perdix hodgsoniae
TCTCTCTTTCTCTCTTTCTCTCTTTCTCTCTTTCTCTCTTTCTCTCTTTCTCTCTCTCTTTCTCTCTCTCTTTCTCTCTTTCTCTCTCTCTTTCTCTCTCTCTTTCTCTCTCTTTCTCTCTCTCTTTCTCTCTTTCTCTCTTTCTCTCTCTCTTTCTCTCTCTCTCTCTCTCTTTCTCTCTCTCTTTCTCTCTCTCTTTCTCTCTTTCTCTCTTTCTTTCTCTCTTTTTCTTTCTCTCTTTCTCTCTTTCTTTCTCTCTTTCTTTCTCTCTTTCTCTCTTTTTCTCTTTCTCTCTCTCTTTCTCTCTTTCTCCCTTTCTTTCTCCCTTTCTTTCTCCCTTTCTCTCTTCCTTTCTCTCTTCCTTTCTCTCTTCCTTTCTCTATTTCTTTCTTTCTCTCTTTCTTTCTTTCCTGTAAAACTATAGCCATCAATGACCACATTTTGGTTTTCTCTCTCATCCCACATATTTTCCTTTGAAATCCTATTGCACAACGGGGAGCTTCAATGTGATGGCCTTTAGCATGAAGTGAGTGTTGTTTGCAGCACTTGAGTACAACACTTCTGTACACACCCGTGGGCTCAGGTGGCCCAAAGTTCATTGCAGCACTTGAAGCACCTGATCAAACACACACCACATATGTCTTCCTCTTCTAAAGCCCTTTGACAACCATGTTTCAAGCAGCTGCTGTAGAAATAAAGAAGGAAGCTTTAAAAATGTATTGTGTTTGGCCACCCTTGCCTGGTGTTTTTGGCTGTCCTGGACACAACTTGCCGTGGAGACACTATCCAACATTTCCTCCTGCTCTTAAAAAAGATTCTCCAGAGAGAGCAATTTCATTAGTGAGCAACACATTTGACATCATACATACACAATATTTGCACCGACCTTTGAAGTGCAACAGTGCTTTGTTTCCTGTGGCTTAGCTTTGTGATTGCCTGTTTCGCAATTGCAACTTCAGTGCCTTGTATGATGAAAAAGGCAGCAGGTGCATGGGAACTTGTTCTGCCTTGTTTCATTCTGGACTTCTCCCTCTGATTTTTTCTCATAATGTTTCCCAAAGGGACCGTCTGTCCTTTTCATCCACATCTGTAAGAGTGAAACTGTTGGAAAAAATAATCCTAAGGGCAATACCATTTTGGCAGCATGAGCAAGCACAAGCTGGAAATTAAATGGAAGGGAGTTAGGTGCTTTTAATGTCCAAATTCAGCAGCTCAGTTAAGAAACTTTTCTTGGAAAGAAAAGAACAGGGTCACACAGGATGATTGTTAATTTCCACTGGCTAGATATGATTTCAGTCTACCCACCTCAGCTGCAAATGTTTGGTACATCCTTGAAGTGAGCCCAAAAGGTCAAAATCATGTTGGTGTGGATCCCACCCAAAGCCTCCATCCTTCTTTGGGGCACCCGAAAGTCTTATACTGGTTGCCACGAGGATATTATGCACTGAGTAAAGAAATGAGCATGTTAGCAAACCCTGTGGGTTCTCTGCCAGGCTGTTTGTGTCTTTCAGGAATTTTCATTGCCTAACGAGAAATGCTGATGTTTTCTAACTTTTACATTTGGAATTGGTTTCCTTTGTCATTTCTACAAACCCAGAAAACAGACTAAGAAGAGACAGGCAAAGACTGTTCTGTGTCTTTTTCCTGTCTCCCTCATCTTTTCTTTAGGGAGCGGCTGACTGGGATACCAGTTTGTTAGGATACTTTAATTTAGCCTATTTTTACTTCTTTTCTTTTATAATTGCTGCTTTTCTCCCATTCTCATTAAGACAGAAGATGTTCCTTACATGGTACTGAATGTATTTTCATTCTAGGATGTCTCTGCAGGCAGAAAACAGGGAAAAACATCAGTTTTGGTAAGATTTGTCCCATGATAGGGACACTGACTGTTGCTTTTTGGCTGTTCTTTGTTCAAGCAAGCCCATTTGACAAGAAAAACAAAACAAAACAAACAAACAAACAAAAAAACCTAGCACAGGTGCTCTGCTGGCATAAAGCATTATTTGTTTTGGTAATTTGCCCAATGCTGAGTTTACAGACAAGTAAACAAACTCCATCACTTTGAGAGGACAAGGTATGTAGCAAGAAGTAATATCTTTCATTAGCCTGGTTGGTGTGGTTGGAAAAACAAGCAAATGCTAGGCAAGAGCCTATCTTAAAGCCCACAGCAGAAGCAGCATCTTCCAAAGCTGAATGCCAGCTGGGTCTATTTATTCACAGTTCAGGTCAGGTCTTTTTATTAAAGGTTTGAGAAAGTATCCTTAATGTCAAATGTTACTGATACAAATTCATGATTTACTCATCTGAGAAAGCCCACCTATATCCCAGAGAACTGATCAGCAAAGAAACATCCATTTTATCCATTGGGATTAAAATTCAGCTGGGTAAAAATTATTTGGCAATTAGAAATATAACGTAGTCACTGATCTGTTAATAGCACCTGGTGGCCTGTAGCTACCAAAGTCTAAGATGCATAATAACAACACAAATCTAAAAAATATTCCAAAATTTGCACCTCATTTCATTTAGGTATTGCTTCTTCTGTGTTAAGCTTCTGCAAAGCTGTGCAGCATCTGAAGGCAGAAAGCAAAACTACAAAGCCCTACAAAGGTCCTGTGGCAGGCAAAGCATTATCATCTTGTGTGAAGAGCCGTGTGTGCTTCACTTTGAGATCTTCTAAGAAATTACTGAATATTTCTAGCTTATTCAGTTCAAAATTAAGGTGTTTTTCCATCAAATTTTTCTTCAACTGTCATCCATCCAAACAGTTTTGAAAGCACATGCTTTCCTCTAAATTCTCCATTTGCCACTTGGAAAGTAGTTCTAAAGCTGAAAAACTTAGACTTCTTTATAGATAATGTTTTTGTTTTACTATAAGTCTTTGGATCTTTTTGCATACTATTTCTTTAACTCATAAGTCACTTTTGTTGCCAGTAACTGTTTTACAACACTTTTATAGAAACACATTTGGAACAAAGTTTTTGTTTTTCTGTCCCTCTCTGAAGCAACTGCTTAAGAGGGAGCTACAGTCACATGTATCACATGTAGAGGTTTCTGCTCACATAGCAAAAGGTACTGCTTCCATAAAGCAGATGCAGTGCATAACAAAACTCCTACATCTCCCTTGGAGAACTGTGGGGTCTTTGCTGAATTTAAACATCTACAGCTTCTCCAGAGCCCCAGCCTCAGATGGTCAATAGCATTGTGGTGCTTGGCAGTCACTTGGGACGCAAACAACAGACTCTGCTGTCACTCGTCATGACTTCTGTTATTTTCATTACCTGTGGTCTTACTAGTGCAAGCTACTACCAGCACCAAGAATGTCTGTTGATACACAAGTCTGGGCTGATAGGCACTGAGTAGAGGATACTGCAGTGATAAGCAAGGGTTGCTAGCTGGCACTAGGAGGATGATAAAAAAAAAAAATAAAAACACGAACTAGGCACTCTGTGGTAATTGCCTCATTAGCTTAGCAGAAGTATTTCTCAAATAAAGATAATAGAACAATCACACTGATAATTAGTGTTGAAACAGAGAAGAGAGGCATGGCTTCATGCACACCTTTGCACACCCATGGGGAAGTAAAGACCTACCAGCCCTGTAAGCAGAAGGAGTAATGACCCTTTGAGACCCCTGCTTGTCCTGGGAAGTGTGGGGGCAAAGGGGGGACACTGGGTAGAAGGTTGAGGAGCACTGTCCAGTGAAAGGCAGAGGCCGTAAGAGTGTGCATGTTTTCTCCACTGAAAATGATCTAGGGTCTCTGGGCTCATCTGAAAGATAATTTTAGTGCTCCGGGTGAAACACAACCCTCCTTTCAGCATGACACTGATGCTGGCCACTCGGCTATTGATGTTTCATGAACATCACAGCTGTTAGTCAGAGCTGGGAAAGCTTGTGAGAAAGTCCAAGGTGCAGGGTGAGCCCACCAGGCCTTCCTCTCCTTCTCCTTGGCCTGGCTTCACTGAAGTCAGAGCTGAGCCCTTTTAACAGTAACAGCCAGGCACTGAGCTCCTGAGCAGTAACCCAGTGCATTTGGTGAGCACACAGGGATGCATGCATCCAAACACAGGTCATTTTGCCACACGCTGGAGGGAAGGCTGAGCTCCCTCTGTGGATTGGTGTCACTGCAGCAACATCCACAGGGCTGCGTGGGCCCTGACGTGCCATGCCTAAAGCTAGCACAACCAGGAAGACAGAAAGCAGGCCTAGAGCTGAGTATTTTGTCCCACTTTGTGGAGTGGGAAGAGGATAAGCCTGAAGATAGTTCCCCTGGACAGAGGGCGGGGAGAAGAGTAACTATCTTGCCCTCTGAGATGCTTGGAGGCAGCACCTGGGCAGGCCAATACATTCCTGCTGCTCCATGAGCAGGCCAGCAGCCGCTCGCTCATGCCTGAAGAATGCACACCACTGGGCCGCCTGTCCTCACCTCCAATGAAATGGGATTGGAGCACAAATGAATTGTGCTTTATTTAATTTACCATGCAGCTTTGAGCTTTCTGCTGAAAGAGCTACATCAAACTTCGTGATTTTTTGCTGAAGAGCATGTTAAATCAGCGTGTACTGATCACGTTTGGAACTGTACCCCAGCAGTTTCATAGCAACATCATTTCCTACATCTCTTTTGCTATATTCTTGGGGTGATAACTTTCAGAAGAAACAACAGGTCACTAAGAATGTCGGATGAGGCTAGATCAACGAATGCCAGAATTTCTACTTTATTTCAGGAGGGACAATAAAATACAGAGGCCAGCTGGTGAAGTGGCCCGGATGTTCTCCCTGGTGGCTCACAGGGACTGCTTCCTGGATCGTAACCTTTCTTCCCCCTCCTCTTTACAAATAGTAAATGCTCAGATGTGTCTAAAAAGCCTTAAAAATTCAGTTTGTTTGAGTGCCCAATTGCAGACGTAGAGTAAGTAGTAAATCTGTGTGTGTCCAGGCCTGTGCTGTACACATGGTCTCCTGGAATGGCAACTGAAGGAGACCTTGGTATCTTCACACCAAGGGGCCTCCATCTTTTTGAGTGGTGTCTGGGAGCTTCTTTTGAAATCTGGATGTCCCATAAGTAGGTAGCAGGCAACTAGCTAAAGATTCTATTACAATTCTCTGCTATGTGAGCTCGCTTAGGCGCTGGTTTGTGACAAATTTGATGCAGGAGCAGCGCTGAGGCCTCTCATCCACCTGGATTTCGGGGTGCTGGCAACTGCTGATGAGCTAAGGCAGCTTTCAACATTGGTCACTCAATGTTGTTGAAAGTGCCTTGTTTACATTTTGTTATGGCTCACTTTGGCTATGGATTCTCAAAAGAGCCTGTTGGCATGCACTGGTAAATGGCAGCATTTTCACAGAGTGCAGCGTGGCTTAAAGCAGCAAAATCTGGCCGTAATACTAGAGTTAAGCAAACTGTTAAAATAGGAGCTGCACCAAATGCCCAGATCTCCTCCTCAAACTCAAACTAAACCTGTTTTGAGGTTCAGGAATGTTTGGTTAACTTTAAATAAAGCAATGTTGTGTTTCTACACATCCTGCTTTCAGCTAAGCTTCCAAGCAGAAATACAAAAATATGGCAGGCAGCTCTATATTTGCACTATTCCTGGCCCAGCTGAAACCAGGAAGCACTGGAAATCTCACAAAAACAGCTTTGCCTGACAGGCTATCCAGCTCTGAGGTTCTCGTACTGTTGCTAAGTATAATGTATCTCATATAATCTCACATTATTATCTCTCTCAGCATTTATTTTCCACAAGGATAATTTTGATAAACAAATTCCCCAGACTACTGGACATATGAAAGCCTCATTTTTTACTTTACTGTGGCAGGAAAGCATATGCCCAGTTTAACATCATTTTATGTTCATTCCTACTGAGTCATTGGTATAGTCACATAAAGACAAAATGTCTCTTGTGGTACATGATAACAAACTGCAACAAATGATAACAAACCAGGTCCTAGGACATAGTGCTTCATATTTGGCTAATTTAAAAGAAGTAATCTCAAAATCTGTTATTTGACATTTCTTTGTCAGCTCTCTTCTTTGAATTTGCAAAGCATAAGGACAAATACAACCACATTGTTTTAGAGGGACATGCTTAGCCATACAAAATAGCCCTGGATGCCATTGCAAGATTTTTAAAGCATGTCTGTGTAACAGACTTCAATTCATGTTTAAAGGAACATTTAATGTTATTGCTAGAAATTATATCACCATCAGCAAAACGTAATAAAAGCAATGATTACTCAGCTATCTTCTCTACCACAACAAAGTAATCCCAAACAATACAGTACCACTGCTTCATGTTTGCAAGCCAGATTTATTGTATTTTCCAGACTCCAGCAAGAAACACATATTAAGAAATACATATTAATCACTGCCCTAATGAAAACAATATGCAGTTAGCATTTAGGTTGTCACATACAAAAAATAAGTACAGACCAAAGTAATCCTAAATTCAAGGAACCCCACACCTTTTTTTTCCAGTGAAATGGTCATATCTGAGAGAGAAATTTTAATTAATAATCTAAATTTTAGTGTATATGCTTTTGTTAGGCATAAGGCTAAATAAAATTCCATTCTGACCACAGCTGTGAAAGGAAAATAACCACTGAACCACTTGCTTATGTACTAAAAGCTATGAGCGTACAAAGCAATACAAGCCTGGCCAGCATCTCTCTTCCAGATAGTGGAAGCCTTTGGTTTTGGTCATGCTATGATACCATGGGCCAGTAAATTATGTATCCTATTTATGTAAGACTTCCTATCACTGTCAAATTTGATCATTTCTCTTTGCTAAAAGGTACCCTAGAAAAGCAAACTATCTGTGGCTGGGGAGGAGTCCAACAGCCGCTAAGGAAGCGACAGAACTTGATAGCTTTGCCAAAACCACACCAAACCTCCCAGTATCACTGTTTTCAGCCAGACGAATAAACTGCTACCTGATACATGTAAGAGGACAATGACCTGGCTTTAAATATATTTGCAAATAATAAATAAAATGTAGAAGTATAAGCTAACTAATTTCATTTGGTGAAAGCTCAAAACCCTGTCACCATTCCACAGCTTTGAGGGCCTAAAGGTACATGAATATTTAGTTTGATTTTTTTTTTAGTAGGAAAATATGTGCATTTCTTGCCCTTTTTCAGTTATATATTTCCCTTACTGAAACCTTTTATTCTGCCCACCAGAAAAAGATGTCAAGATGACAAGGTCCGAAATGCTAACTAAACAACAAATATGGCAGGCATCAATGGAGTAGGTGCAAAAGAAAGCAAGACTGTCATTTTTGCTTAGATCTCAGTGCCTTCCAACCAGACCATATACAAGGCATCAAAAACCTCTTTCTCCCTGTGATTCCTCCTCCCATCTTCCCATATCTGTCACACAACTTGGTCTTTCACTACATCTGGATTGCCAGGCACTATCTGAATCTGATTTAGCCTTTACTAATTATATACCAAGAACAGGATATTATCCCACATCTTCCAGGAAGTATACTGCTGTTTCCATACTCTTTGAGCAAATAAAGACTTCTGAAGATAGTTACAAAACATTAAAGCCTTTAAGAGTGCAGTACCTCTTATTCTCTTTGCATAGGTTAAAACTAGTATTGCCTTGAAATGAGAGTGCTAAAGTAAAATATGGCATGAAAAAATGTCTCATTGCACCCTATTAGAATATTTGACTCAAAGTGTAGCAAATGCAAGAAAACTTTGGCTTACTTTTTTGAGGTGCCCCTCTCTCTCCTTACTTTCATGCCCTTCTCCCAAGAAACATAAAAAAATTTGCATGTTGGCTAGCACTACATGAAGAGAACTACTTCTGTTTCTTTGCAGAAAGGAAAAAAAATCAGCTCAAACATTAGACTGCTGCCTTTCTGAAGGGCAGTAAGAAAAAAAAACAAAAGCAAAGCAAAACAAAACCAAACCAAGTGAATGAATTTCCATACTTTTGATGCACACTGTCTAACACAGAATACTTTTTGGTCAGGGATGAGATCTTGCGCAGGACATTTCCACTCAAGTCTCCAGAAGTAACAACAACAAAATCTAGCTTTTCCTACATTATATTCCCATTGTTGCGGTCTGCTTATGCTTTGTCTTCTTGAAAAAATAAATAACGAAACCTTTGCAAAAAGGAAAATCAGCCACAGCTTAAATAAATAGTATTTATAAATATTATCTTAGTGGTAACTATATAGTACTTCAACTGCATCACTGAACAGATTAATGTGATGAAAGAGATCTTTTGTGTTATATACTTTACTCAGTTAAATGTTTATGTTCTCTTTCAAGAGAAAACTTACAATTCCCAAAAGAGCAACAATAAGCTTGAAAAATCAGGTTAGACGTCAGCAGTTGACTATTAATAACTATTCTGCTGGCTAATATTTGTTTGCCCAGGGCAGCCAGTGTCCATAATCAGCATTCATCTTTCATCTTCCTTGGCTGGGCTGTCTGGCAGGTGCTGGGTGGGGTGAACACCGAGGGGTCGGCAATACCCAGTTTTAGATCAAAAAAGCGAGTGGAGGTTGTCACACTGTAGTTCTTCGTATAGGTTTCCTGTACTGGATAACAGTCCTTGACTGTGTAAACGCCAACCCAAGATTCCACTGAAACAAAGCAGAAATTTGACTACTTTAGATGACAAGCATGAAGGAATGTGTTATACTGACATCGGAGGGGCCATCCCTCAGGCAAAACCTATCAGCTGGGACTATCCACATTTCTTTGTGGGGCCCTATCTTTCTGAAATGAAGAACGGAGTAGTTTAGCAGAAGATCTGGTGAAATTTTGGAAAATTGAACAGCATTTGCAGCAGAATATGTTGACTTTTTGTTATCCTCCAGGCCAATAGTCGCTAGTTAGCTCTAGGTTCCTATGCAGTCTGCTTACCACGGTAGCATTCCCTATTAGAAGATACAAGACAACACCAAGAAGCACCACAAACTGGTACTGATTTAGAAACCATGGTGATCTTAATCCTGAACATTTTAGTGTCAAGCACATTTTGAATTGTGATACAATCTTGGCACTGCTATGTTGCCTTTCAAGTGTACTCTTCTGAAAGAATGTCACTACTGCTTAGTTCCAAATTTAGTTGTTTTGCAAAAATCTGTTTTATTCTCATATTTCATGCTACTTTCATGTCAGCATTTATTCTCCCCACCAGTGAAGCACTGTAATGCTCAGGGAGTTGTCTTCTCAGGAGATTAATGCCTTCAACTTGGGTAGTGTAGGGACACATCACCTTATACTCTGGCCTTAACGAAGTGAAAGGTGTGATTACTGAAAACTTGTCCATTTCACATTGTTGGACCTCGACACAATCTTAGACAGTAGAGTTCCCACAACTGTATGAGACATCCAGTTTTCTGCTGTACATATTCCTGCACTCACCTACACAACTAATTGTTTGTCTTCTGCTGTGATGGAGATTTTACACCAGAACTGACATTCCTACTGGGTCACTCATTACTTCTGGACTATACTTAATGCTGATCTCTTCCACGTATGTGATGCAGCAAGTCTGTCATTTTTTTTTTTGAACTTCTGTTTAATTCCATGAAATGCTTATCTCACGAGTCATTCTGTCACTCTCTTCTACCCTTGTCCTCTGTTATCTCCACTACTTCTATTTCTGACATTAGTACAATCAAAGCAGTTTCTGTTGAACACCATTCACTTTTAAATCCTCAGTTTTAAATGTATTGGATTAATGCATCTCTTCTGTGATCTCTCTTTAATCCTTCCATCATACACCACTTTATCCAGTTACTTCATGTGCTTCAGATCTCTTTATAGCAGAAAGTCATGAGGTTACAACATGCTTCCTCTGAGTACCATCTGCATAAAATTTTTTCCAGTCTCAAGGAAACTTATTTTCTCACTCGGCAGCAATCAAACACTTATTTTCTGTTCCTCCAGTATTGTTTCATATGCTCTACCACAACAGCATTATTGGAAACAGAAAAGCTCCGAGACAAAATGCACGTACAGTAACTAAAAGAAAAAAAAAGGGTGGCAAACCAAGCAGTAGCTGAACACACCTCTCCAGGACACTGTAATGTACCAAGAATGTCTTAATCTGAGTGAGCTTACTTTTTAGTATCCAGAAACGGAGGATTCTTTTCCTCAGCAAGTCTTTCATCAGATTTTTGAATGAAAAAATAAAGCAACGTATAATGCTACCAAGGTATTCTGCATCACCACTGAAACCTTCACAACTTTAACAGCATTGCACTTTCTGGAATCCATCAAGTATTATCCGAAAGGTGAATGAGTAGACAAACTTAAGGCATTATTTTTTCAGAATGATCATACAGAAAAGCACTGGAAATTTAAAATACTACAGAATAAAAATCGCACATCATTAACTGAAGGTATCAGGATATTAAGTTCCATAAAAGTTCACAAAATGCTGGATCTGAAAAACAAAATTCTTGGAGTGAGTGATAACTTGTCACTTGTAGAATACCAGAAGATACATCGACCTAGTTACAGAGGTCTAATGATCTTACCCTTCATTTTAGTTCTACTTTTATTCAAAAAATATTTATTTCCCCCTGGCTAAATGCTCAGATTCCCAATCAGCCCATATATTTGGTGCCTATAACCTTAAGTACTGCAGTAGGTGAATAATGCCATAAATTTCATGGGGTTTTAAAATTATTTTTATAGTTGTCTGGGTCATCACTAAACCATAGACAAAACTGAAGCCAGTGTGCTAACAGACTGCTTTGCATCCAAAATCTAACACACTGTATCTTGGAAAATTCAGCCCACTTTCTTTATGATGCAGGTGTTCACCTGCCAAATGCAGAACTAAGCCTCGGGAGCAGATGTTTCTTACTAATATAACAAAACTTCGGTGTGTACTAACATTGTCCATTGCTGCACATGGATACTTGGGTATTCTATGACATTTGATAGTAGTGTGTAGATAAATGCTGACAACTGCTTTGTTTCTGTTATATCTTTAAGCAGAGACACGCTACCTTGTGTTCCCAATTATGAAGTCTGCTCCAAAAGTGATGCCTCCCATTTTATTATGTTGGCCCATAACGTCAGAAGCAGATGTTGGTGGTATGGCATCAGAGATTGAACCTTCTCACCAATATTCCTTTACATTTTACTGCTGTGTGTAAATGAATTCCTCCATGTGGAAAAATGGCATCCATTGACATTCGCTGGCACTTGCTGACAATTTATGAAGAGCAAACAGTGGATGTCAGCACAGTGAGATGGTGGTGCATTTCAGCAGTGACAACAGTGACAGTGGGTCACCTCCACCGGTGCAGATTTTTACACGCATGGCATGCAGGCTCTCATTCACTGTTGGTTAAAATGCATAGCTAATGGTGGCGACTACACTGAAAAACTAGTGTGTTGTAGCTGAGAGTTTGCTTTATCAAACACTACTGTTGTGCTCCTTGTATCTATTGCAGTTGTCATGGAAATAAATAGGAGGCATTACTTTCCGAGTGACCTACATATATTACTATTATTCTATGGATCAATTTTGCATTCAGGCAAAAAATGATGTTGTTCTATGCCAAAATCTGAATGATACAGAATAAAATACAAATAAATCCCTCAGGCATATTTGATCCTGCTGAAATACAAAATATTTTCTTAATAAAATGCACTGATAATAAAACAATATGCTGTACAGGGGAGATATTTATTGTGCCTTCCTGCAAACTTTATGGAAACATGGAAGGCTGAGGTGAAACATGAACAATTTTATTTTTCCCCAGGTAGCAGATGATGATGATTATTAAGATCAAACAAAAGCATGCACATACATTTCCTGGCTGGTTTTCTGTCAGACCATTCCTGCACCATAATTTGATCTCCAGGTCCCCCGATGTAGTACTGATCTTCAAATGTTGAATTGGCAGGGATATCATATGGATCCCATGGCTCAGTCAGAGCAATCTTCGAGCAGAGCTTTGTAACTTGCTCAATCTGAAACATCACCGCATCCTTGTAGAGCAGTATATACTCAAAGAATCTGAAACAAACAAAAACAACGATTAATGTTGATAGCCTTCTCTACTAAACAAGGAGCACTGTCAATTAACTAAACTTGCCCTCGATTTCTCAGTCTAAGACCATTTTCACTTGCTTTTGACTCTGCCAAACTTTGAGAAAGGCTAACCAGTTCGGCTGAAACTTCCCATGCTGAAAGTTTGTCTCAGCTGACTCTTTCCAAAATAAATAAATCAGGCTCAACTGGCTCAGCCATTTCTGAGAACAACAGAACAACTTTTCTGAGAACAACCAAAAGAAAAACATGTTATTATTACTAGTTTTGTTTTGTTTTTTAATAACTTTCATTAAAAAGCTCTAGTGCCTCCATGTTTTGGAGAAAAAACTTGAGAGTTGGCAGGGGAGAAGTTTTTACAAAAAGTTGCCCGTACTTGGCTAAGTTAGAAGCCTTTTGCAAAACCTTTATTGTTTGCATAGACTGAATAGATTAAAATCTCCATGAATGTAGCAGAGCCTTTCTTTGAGCTGATTAGACATGGTGTTCGCCACTCTCCAAGATGCTCCTCCATGGAAATCCATGTAGTATGGTGAGACATGCTGGTGAAGCAAGAATAGATGGTCCCAAATGCAGGTCTGAGGAGCTCTCCCTCCTACTGGCAAAGCTTACCTGAGAAATTTACCACATCCAAGGAAGTAGTGACAGCAGAAAGCAGAAGACCAAAAAGAAATTGAAAAATGAGGCAGACAGAAGAAAAGGTGTGGGGATCAGTGAGATGGAGAGGCCAGAAGGTTAGGTCAACAAAATGGATAGTTAATAAGGACTTAAAACTGATCTTCTGTATTTAGACTAAGAGCTGACAAAGCTCTACACTCAGGGTAGATAACAAACCTCTCCATGGACATTTTCATGTAGTCCATACTTACAGAAGTTGCTTCCACCACAAATGCTTTGACTTTACCTATGAAAAGGAGGTGATATCATCTTGGCAGAGTTGAAATTATTGCAAGTATCAGCTGATATTGAATATACAACCACAAATTCCAGGGGCCTAACTTCTCTGATGTACTTAGCGTTATCAATCACATGACATATTGTTCAAAGCACAATTTAGAGCATCCTTATGACAGCTCTGCACCTTTGGCAAACTGCCCAGAACTGTGAATTCATAATTAGGAACATCCTGTGAATTTCTCAGCTCAAGTATTCGGCTACAGTATCCTGTCATTGGGTGACTCTAGAGAAAAGAGAGGGGCGGCATTAGCTGCCTAGCACAGCTTCACCTTGCTCATTGTATTGCATGTATTGCAAATGTAATACTGTCTTCTTCCATTTGCAATTCCTTGTCCCTATCTTTCTAGAGTGATTTAATGTTTACATAACACAGAGTTGACATCAAAACAATAAAAATGTTAATTGCTGTACCACACAACCGTTTAAGATAGGAGTCACTTCACCCACTCCTGACACAAAAACATCACTTGAAGGCTGCAGTATGGGAAGTGTATAACAGAATCATAGAATTACAGAATGGTTTAGTTTGAAAAAGGACCTTTAAGATCATGTAGTTCAAAGCCCTCGGCTATAGGCAGGGACACCTCCCACTTCACCAGGTCCCAGTTCCAGCCTGGCCTTGAATGCTTTCAGGGAAAAGGCATCTACAACCTCACTAGGCAACCTGTTCCAGAGTCTCACCACCCTCACAGTACAGAATTTCTTTCTAATATGTAGTTTAAATCTACTCTCTTCCAGTTTAAAACCATTTCCCCTTCTCTTGTCACTACATGCCCTTATAAAAAGTCCCTCCCCAGCTTTCCTGTAGGCCCCCTTCAGGTAATGGAAGCTCACTATAAGGTGCCCTTGGAGCCTTCTCTTGTCCAGCCTGAAGAGCCCCAGCTCTCTCAGCTTGTCTGTGTAGGGGAGGTGCTCCAGCCCTCTGATCATCTTCAACGATGCTGAAAAGCATCTTAGCAACATTCTGAAGCACCATTTCTTGTGATACAAGCTAAATGGCATTAGCCAATCTGAACAGCAATGAAGAAAATAAGTGAACCAAGTTGACACGAGGTAAGCTGGGGCATACTGCTCATGCCCAACTCTGCACATGAAAAGTAGCTTATTCAGCTTTCTGTGAGGAAGTAAGTCACCGGGCACATTAACAAGATTCACACAGAGGCTGATTGTATATTAGCTTCCCTGTGGTAAACCATTCTCCTGCCTAAATCTTAATAAAATATTCCTGTTTTTGTGATAACCATGACAGAAAGCTCATATGAGCCTAAGCTCATCTGCCATCCTCTTAGTCAAAGTTGCAGATCTGTGATGATCTACTGATGAATCACTTAGTTTCTCATATAAATCCAAGCCTGTTTTCGTATTACCACATCTGTAACTTTTGCCTCATACTCAGACCAGAGAAAAGTCACAAGAAAACCAACATACACTTACTGTTGTTTGTAACCAGGCTCTAACGTCTCAACCACTGTTCAGCTGGCTGCCCAGCCATTCTCAAGAAAGCACAATAAGGCTGATGAGACTAACAATACCTGAGATATCTGAGTGATAATATAGTTGTTCCGTGAAACACCAAAAATGTATGTATTAATTAAGTGGTATAAACTATTGTGAATAAAATGTATATGCTTTCATTTCTTTTTTCCTTTAAATCCTCTATTAAAACTTCTTTCTCACATCACTTTTATGTGCATTTTTCACAATACTTTTTTTCATTATTTCTGTTTCTCTATTGTTTCTTTCATAAGTAGTTTCATGAAAGAAGTATTTTATGTTCTGTATATTAAAACCCAAGAGTGGATGTCCTTGTGTGAGGGACACGTGCCACTGCCTTTACTCAAACAAAACAGTAGTTCATACCTCAGTCTGCATACATAGAATTTCTAGCACATAAACAGCCCCTGTGACTTCAGTAAGATCATCCAAATAATTGCAGAAGCTCACAAACCAGAGAAGTCTGCTTTCTTGACTTTGCCTTCTGTACGCAGCTGGCAACGTGTGCATTCCAAAACAACAACAATGAAAACAAGAATTTGAAAAATGCAAACAAATCCAGCTCATCACCAAACATTTCTGTAGCATACATTCTGCAGAGCAAGAGGTTCCACCACCCACATTTCTGCTTCCTGGAGAGGCAGAGGGAACAACTGTGGCACAAATACCAAAGATATGATTTGATGCAGTACTGGCATGAATGGCAGCACACAGACAACCACAGAGTGTGGCTTCACCCGTGTGAATAAGGATAAGCAGGTGAACTTATCTGTACTGTCACTAATCAACTTTGATGTACCTGACATGTCAATTTTAAACAGAATTGCTCACGTGTGTGTCCTGAAAACAGTGAGCACAGAAACACAAGTTTGCACAGGATCTAAGCTTAACTGCACATGAAAGGTGAAGGGTTAAGCTGTTGTTTTATAAAGGGAACCGTTCACCAGCCAAAGTTAATAATAAAATGTGTGTGGATATAAAAATTACAATCTAGCGTATTTTAAAACAAAATATTTAAAAATCATTTCCTCTTTTTTTCTGTAACAGCCAAGTCCTAAGTGTACTACCTCTATTTGCTTTAGGTGCCTGAGATTTCACTGGCCGCTTGAAGGAAAGCAGAGACTCCTGAAAATAAGGCTTGGCAAGGAAACAGAGGAGGAAATTATTTTTAATTAGTTTTTTTTTGTTGTTGTTTTTCCCTACAGATATTTATACAACATATTTGTAGCCTGCGCCCACTCCTTATTTTATTTTTATAACAACTTCATTTCTTAAACTTTAATTTCAAGAAAGCCATAACCCCCTCACATGGCACAATCAGGCAGATTTGCAGAAATTACTTGGATAAGTTACCTTATTTGTCCAACTGAGACTATTTCCTTTCTTTCCTGTCCTATTCTGTACTACTCTATCCTACGCCCCACAGCCTTTGTATACTATGTGCCCTCACTGTTCTTAATACTCTCTTTGTCTGGGCCTGAAAATGGATAAATTCCAAGACATTAAGACATACACGTTTCTTGCTCCTATACATTAAATAATTTCTTAACATTGGACCACATCTTATGCAAACAATCCCACTGACTTTGCTAAAAGTAAGTGAGATACACACTGTGCTCAGTATCCTGCTCTCCTGACTTGAGGAAAGTCCTTTCCTAGGGAAGAGACCAAAGAACTTATCTAATTACTTGTATTTTGAATGGATCACTGAATTGCATGTTATCAATGCAATCCAAAGGAATAAATTCACTTTTTAAGTGAATACTCAAATACTCAATACCAGTAAGAAAAAAGTCATGCTAACTGCTTTGCTTTGTGTCCTGCCACAAAGGTGCCATGGCACCCTGGGATCAGTGCTGAAGCACATCAGGTAGCGTTCAGTCCAACACATCCTCACCACTCCTATCATTCACTTCTCCACCTCCATTGCTGTCTCCCAGTCGCCAAGCCTAGAAAGAAGGAGCAGCCAAGTGGCCTTTGTATGAGCTAGGGGAACAGAAGTGCTGGCAGCAGCAATGCCAAGGCCTATGGGATGCACTGAAACATTTCAGACAGATTACCTGCTATAGAGAAACAAAACAGAGGTTTGAGGTTGAGATGGGGTGAAAGAAATTCCTCATGCTTAAAATTTGACTGGTATCATTTTGCTCTGCGGCCTTGGACAAGTAACTTAACAATATGGGAGCCCTGAGACTCTGTTCTTCTTACTTGTTTTTTGATTGCTGTAACACCAAGGAGTCACTAATTAGAGATCAAGAACAATCACTTGTGCTAGGCTTTGTATTAACAAAGAACAAAAACACAAATCCTGTCCCCCAAAACAACAGAACAATGGTTCTCATAAAACAGACTTTCCTTTCCTGCAAAGCCATGTGGTCTTATGTGTCCAGGCTTTTAACCTGCTGACTCAGTTCTCCCAGCTGCAGCCATTGTATCCTTAGAACTTCCACTCACATTAGTCAGAACTTAGAGTACTCAGTAATTATTATAAAGCAATTGGAAAAAATGAAAGCAAAATGTTATGTATTATTTGTATTGGAACTATTGTATTGCTCAGCAGGGAAGAGCATTTGATATTTAAGGTATCAAGTTGAGCTTTCTGCAATTATTTCAAAGCTAACTTTGCCTTATTGTTTGAGATTAACCGAAAGCTTGGAACATCTGTCTGCCATTGTAGTATTATTTCATTCTTTGCCAGCTCTATTTGTAAAAGGGCATTATTAAACACTGTGAAAGAAGTCAGAAACATTTCTAACTAGAGGAAATTCTACTAAAATCGCTCCAAACAAATCCTTTCTTATTCTGTACGTACACCAGTACCTTTGTAATTTTAGAGTTATCTTTTGATAACATAGCCCATAAAATTATCATATCAGTACCAGACTTGTTACTGAGGAAAGATGTACCAAGTGAATGGAGACCTCCACTAGAAAGATGACTACAAGATCTCATCTTCTCACCTTGTGAGATTAAGAACATTTTCAAGGGAGCGAAGCTGCTAAGCAGACATTCAGACAGTTGATAAACACTCTTCAGGTCAAGAACATTCATCTGCTTTTGGAAAGCTCTGGATATCTCATTTCAAAACTGAGAAGCATTCGTTTCTCAGTATATTTCTGGGAACTCCTTTCCTCTTTCCCACGAAGTTTCGGTAATTTCAGACTTGTGTTTTTCTTTTGGTGTATCAGACCTCAAGAACAACAGTAATTTACCATATTTGATCTCACATGTTTGGCAGCGATGCTGGACTATGGTATATTGTACAAATATAGTATTGTGCAAATACATGTGACAGCATATGCAATCTGATACTGTGTAGAAGCAGTATTTTTTAGACTAAAATCATTCACAGATTGTAAAAGCCCTTTTTTTAATTTTCAAGATGACCAAGCCCTCTGTATCAGGTGTCTAAGTAGCACGGTATGTGAGGAAATCTGACAGCATTACCAGTTTTTGAAACAGAGAGGATCAGGCAGGTTAAATCCTATTAATGTTGAACTTCATTTAGTGGAAAAGTTGTAAAAATAGGAAACAAAAGCTGGAAAGTCAGAGCTTCATTAATTGAAAGATTACATATTTCGTTGACTTTCATTACAAAACTCAGTAAAAATTATGCAATACCTTATTCTTTTAATTGTTTTTGGTTTGTTTGTTTGTTTGATTTCCCCATAAATTAGATTAGCTACTTGGCAAATAGTAAGGGAAATTAAGTTATTCAGCAAAAAATGCTCCTTCCCTGGCTGTCTCTTTTTGGCTATTTGAGATTCCGTAATAAACAACCTGATCCATCAAGCAGCACCCTCGAGTACAACACATTCCAACTTAAGTCAAAATCCAGGAAAACAATGAAGTATTGTGTTTAAGGGAGCTGTGTTTTGCAAGGGGCTAAAATATGCACTGTCCTTAATGGAAAGCACTTCTACATTTCCATAAGTAATGGTATATTTGTGTACTGGAGCCCCTCAGTTGACAATAGCATAGCTCAAAACATTAGGATTGAAAGATGCAGTCAGAATACCATAATGCTTTTAAATGAATCAGTGGAATCATCTCCTAGGGAACACTGTATATCCTAGCAGAGCCATATAACATCAAAATACAGTTGAGGTCAGAGAATATTTTCTTGTTCTGGGTTTGTAAAGAGGCTAGTGAGGACTCGCTGCACTGAGCAAGTTAATGATAATAAAGTTTACTTGGAAGTCACAGCAGAGATTAGGGAAGAACCAAAAAGAATGAGCAAGGCCAGGACTCTCATCTCAATATATATTAAAGACCTCAGGAAGCAAAGAAGTGCATGGAGGGAAATGATAGAGGTACATTACCATTTGTTTATTTATTATGCTTTTCATTCCCATGGCATTGTATACAAAAGGGAAGTAAATAATTCAGTTGAAGGAACAGATGCTAAAAACTGAGACATAAAATGTTCTTTTCAGCATGGAATTATATTAAGGCACTCCTTCAGCTTGGAAAAACATAAAATAAAAAAAAAAGTAAGCAGAAGTTTAACATGTGGAGAGAGCCAGAAAAATCATGCTTACAATAATTTAGAGTAGTTCTCAAAAGAAAAAGGATACAGAAAAGACATACCTGTGTTCCTGTTTTGAATTTTACCTGTAATTGTGAGATTTATCTGGAGTTATTACTCTTTCTTCTGAATCAGGCTTAGAGACAGCACATTAATTCGGATTTTAGCTCTGCCCCTGTATGGTAGTATCTATTCTACACATAAGAAAGACATAACAGAATAAGGTACATAATCACAAATAAATAAACTTAAACAATCTCCCCCTAAAAGACATTCGTTTCTGAATAAAGGAATAATGAAAAATAAACATAATCTTTGCAGCTGGAATGGGCATGTATATGTATATGTATGTGTATATGTATCTTCCACAAACAAACACAAAAGGATCTTCAGATATTATGAACAGGGAACACATGAAATCCAAGAGAGCTATGCTACTCTTCACTTAGATCGTAAATTCCATCACCCGCATACTTGGCCAGTTAGCTGCTCTTCAGTATGAGCTCCTGGATAAAAATAAGAAAAAAGCCTGAAGAACAGATTGCCCTTTATAACAGATAGTGAGTAGGTCTCTCTTCTGATAGAGCAAACTCTTACTTCATGGTGGAACATTCCCTGGAAAAACTTGTGAGGATGTTCACTTGTACCAGATTACTTCCCCAAGATGTAATGATTTCCATCTTCCATCTGCAATGATTTCCTTAAAAGGGATGATTCAGGCCTTTCAGATATCTGTCCAATGTAAAAAAAATAAAAATAAAAACACTACATCTATTTTCAAGGGATTTTGGAAGTCAGGCCAGCTAGGATAATCAGACAACGCAGTTTGAAAGTTAAGTACACTTTAGCTTTCTAACATCTTTATCCAAAGATCTGAGTATAGTTTATTTTTCAATAAAAATTTGTGGAAGATGGAGATTCACTTCACTGAAAATAAATGCAACCTGAAGCACTGCACTTCATTCTCCCTCCCCACCTCCAATGTAAAAATAACTTCGTTTCATCCATAATTCTTTGTGCAGGTCTTTTTCCTTCAACAGCCTTAAATAAAAAAATAATACTGTTTGCTGAACACATAAATTAGTGACTGGATTCGAATACAAAGAGTTGCGTGCATGAAAAGTCCAGGTGAAGTTAACTGAAAGTGTGGAAAATAAAAGAATTATGGAAAAGAAAGAAATGCCTGCATGAGGGAAAACACAGAATTAGAGACAAATATTAATTGCTCCATGGCTTTAACGCAAATGACATTTTGAACACATATCTGATGACCTGTGATGCAATAAATGGCGATGATTTAGAAAGGTTAGTTTGTAGTGCTGGGTCAATCAGAAGTACCTTCACTTCAGACAGAGAAGGACAACATGCCTCAACAGGAACAGATTGAAGGCTGAGGAATGACACACAGATGTAAGCAGGAAGACGGCAGAGTACAGCCCTGACTATAAGGAACATATTGTGATTAGAAAGTTAAAAGCAGAGGATTGAAACCCTTGTGTACGTATTGAGTAGTGTCTTACATTTACCCATTCTTCTGCCCTCATCTCCATAAGCACAGAATGATTTTAGTTCTTTCCCATTATAAAAGAAACGCCAATCCACAAAACGCTTTATTGTGGGAAAAGAAAATAGCTAAAAGCTTTCAGTGTCAATACTGAAAAGCCATTTATAAAGGAAATACCTCCCTCCTCCAAAACAGATCCATCCTAGGCCTGTTTTCAGTCATTACTGGCTTTTTTGATGAAAACTGTACTTCACTAATGAAAGTTAGAAAGGGTCTCAAGTACATTAAAGAAGATCAGATTTATCCAGATCATCTTGATCAGCTGGAATGTACATAAAAAATTATGATCAGCATCACCATGTCCAAACTGTTCAAAAGGACGAAGACTATACAAATTCACAAAGATAAAAAGTGGAATAACTGCTTGGTCAGAAGCTTTGAACAAGAGCATCTGTGAGTCCTGCAGATGACGGACTAAAGATAAATCAGGATACAGACCTGTTGCCAAAAAGTAAATCTCATTCTTAGACCTATTAACAGCAGCATCAGATGGAAGACATGGGAGGATGTTTCTTAGCCCTGATGAGGTCAGAGTGGTAATGCTCCTTGTTTTGGATGCCATGTAAGGGAACAGATAAACAGACTGGATATAGTCCAGGGAACAGCAGGAACAATGTGATGTTTAAAGAAGATGACCTGTGAAAAAAACTAGGCATGTTTAGTCTACAAAACCAAGACTCCAGTATGACATGGTAAGCTTGCTCAGTACATAATATGAAGTGAAGAGAGCTGAGATATTCTGTATGCGCAGGTGTTGCAAAGAACAGGTTTCTGTGTCTTCTTAAGTTGCAAATTTTATGAGAAGTGTTAAGAAAAGCAGGGGTCAGAGACATTCCAAGTAAGGCTTTCCTTCTCCAGTAAGGAGGAACAGGTTTTATGGCAACTCAGAGACCTTCTCAGCCTTATATGTAGCCGATCTTAGAATACTGATGGCTGCTTCCTTCTTCTGGTAACAGGCAAGTTTCATCACTAAGTCCTGATATTGTCAGTTGTATGACTGACTTGGATCCTCAACACTGCTGCCTACCCAGAAGTACTGAAAAAACTTAGGTGCAAATGTTTTGAGTCTTTCCAAAAGCAGTGGTAGTGATTTCCCATTCTCTCTGCTGGGTCTCTGCAGAGGATGGAGCTTCCATTCTTATTTCACGGTGAGCCTGGCGATTAGAAGGATAGTGTCAGTTCGGATAGTGATAGAATGCCAGAATGGTTTGATTTGGAAAGGACCTTTAAAGATCATCTAAATGAAACCCCCTGCAATGGTAGGGATACCTCCCAGTAGATTAGGTTCCCCCGGGCCTTTCAGCCTGGCCTTGAAACACTCCCAAGGATGGAGCATCCACAGTTTCTCTGGGCAAACTGATGATCCCCATTTCAAAGAAGATGCACAGGCAGTGGAAGCAGAGACAGGTATGATATGGATTTGATGGGTGGACTGTTTGATGGACAAAGAACTGGCTGCAGCACTGAACCCAGAGAGTGGTGATCAATGACTCAATGTCTGGACTGAGATCAGTGATGAGTGGAGTGCACTTTAGCAAGTTTGCTGATGACACAAAGCTGTGGAATGCAGTCAACATGCCCAAGGGACAGGATGCCATCCAGAGGGACTGAGATGAGCTGGAGCAGCAGACCCAGGAGAACCTCATGAGGTTCAACAAATCCAATACAAGGTCTTGCACCTGGGTCACAGCAATCCCCACTGCCAACACAAGCTGGGAGATGAAAGGACTGAACACAACCCTGTCAAAAAAGACCTGGCAGTACTGGTGGATGGCAAGCTGGACATGAGTCAGCAATGTGCCCATGCAGACCAAAACCCAACCATATCCATATCAAATGAAGCATAGCCAGCAGGTCAAGGGTTCCTGCCCCTCTACTCTGCGCTGGTGAGGCCTCACTTGGAGTACTGCATCCAGATGTGGAGTCCTCAGCACAGGAGTGTCATAGACCTGTTGGAGAGCATTCAGAGGAGGTCCACAAAAGTGATCCATGGAATGGAACACCTTCCCTGCAAGAACAGGCTAAGATAGCTGGAGTAGTTCAGCCTGGAGAACAGAAGGCTCTGAGGTAATTTGACAGTGGCATTTCAGTACCTAAAGAGGGGCTATAAGAAAGGAGACAAACTCTTTAGCTGGTTATGTGGTGACAGGACAAGGTGAAATGGTTTCAAACTTAAGGAGGGTAGATTTAGGTTAGATATAAGGAAAAAGTATTTTACAGTGATGCCCAGAGATGTCATGGAAGTCCCTGAAGACACCCAAAGCCAGGCTGCACCAGCCTCTCAGAAACCTGATCTTACTGTGAATGTCCCTGTTCATCATAGGGGAGTTGCACAGATGATCTTTAAAGGTCCCTTCCAACTGTAAGGACTGTATGATTCTATCATCTCTCTGCACTTTTACAATTAATCCTGACTTTGCCATCTCACTGTTTCCAGTCACTGAAACTGGACTGAGTCAAAAGGCCTACAGAGACCATCTAAAATCAGGTCTGAGGAGACAAGATTCAAGTGGTGCATGCTTAGAATTCAGGGGGAATAATGAAAAGTCCAAACTACTTGTTAAAACTCATCATCACAGAACTGTGGGTTTATTTATTTATTATTAGTTTATTTTTGTTGTTTTCTATTGAGTTACTGTGCTTCTCATTAATACAGCTGCAATTTCTCTACCTTATGTGAGGAGCTTCTAGCAGTTATCACATGTTTTACCTGTAGGGAGACTGTAAGCAATATGCATGATGCACTGCAAGAAACAGAAAAGGAACCGGTGGCCACAAAGCACTCAGAGGTAGACATGTGGAAGAGCTTGATTAGATTTGTTTCAGCCTATCAATCTTAAGCTTCCTTAAAACAATATCCATCCTAAGGAAATGGTATTTAAGGACAACAGAAGGGAAATTAAAGGAGTGAGACCCAATGGCGGGTTCATCTGGAAAAAAAAAACAGAACAACATAATGATCTACCTTTAAACATAATGCTTTAAATGCTACAGCAATGAAGCTGTTGCACCATGCTAGTAGAGTCTATACTGAAGATGACAACCTACCAATGTGCTCTACATACACAGGGCTCAGGATGTTCTAAAATCAACCGGATTGCTAATATATAAATATTTAAGAGATGAATGTACATTCCAAAACCCTTCTCTTCAAACTGTTGAGTACTTGCTTGAGGGTACTCATCAGCATACTGACAGAGAATTTGCAGATTATCTGTCAGTTCATCACAGAAACAACAATTCCAGAAGACAAAGCAATCAGCTAAAGTAAGAGCAGCTAAGAATACGTTCTTATTTTTAAGAAAGTCTATAGCCATTTTAATTGTATTAAAAGCCTGCCATATTTGTTTTTCATTCAGGGGCAGTTCTAAGAACCAATAGCAAGAAGGACAAGACCTGTAAATAATATCGGTATAAATATACAGCGCTGGCACTGCTGAAAGTTTTCCATGACTCAGGGAAAGGTCACTAGACATATTGAATATGTTTAGACTACTCATGCTGACTAAAACATGACAGAAATAGGTTTACCATTTAGCATCTGACACGAATACACTCTGAAGTCTTTAGCAAACAGGTACATCTGCCTCATTTTGGGGTGTTTTCCCAACACACAGCCCAGTGTCATGCATGTTATATTATACTGCCACAGTTTTCTTTCTAAAAACAAGTTTCCTTTACCATTACTACAGCTTTAATAAATACTGTTATAAAATAATTCCTGTTTAAAAAATACAAATAACTGTGTTCTCTGTATGGTGTTAACACTGTTGATGGAAGTGGGGAGAGACAGACCACCTTCAGCAGCAAACACAGAAGCAGAGGATGAAGATGCAGAAGGCTTTCTATGCCAACGAAGCCCAGTGTTGGTATTGTCTGCCCTCAGTCTTCCAAACTGCAGGCATATCACAAGGCAGAATGAATGTGGTGGTATGCAGCCTGCTAAGATCAGCTGCAACAGAGCTTAATTTCTACATAAACAGCTCAGGCTAATAATGACTTGTGCAAAGTTTTGGCTATGTATTTGATGCCTGTTCAAATGTTACACACAATTCTCAGCAAACATCATATGTATGCTGTTCTCCTACTTTCTTAAGATTTTAAAGGACATTTTCTACAATTCAAAAGCTTTCTATGGATTTTCACTGCCCAAAATGGCACTCAAATCTTCTGAAGGATAAATCACCAAGAGCAGACTGCTTACAAGTGGGGCTATAAATTGCAATCAGCAGATAATTCTTCATTAGGCCAGTGAGGAATGAGAATACTGGAAATCTGAAGAATACTTCCATGGCAAAAGAAATAACCCAGAAGACACTGAACATACCGAACAATGTTTGTAGTTACTACTGCTATAGTACATAAGCATCTCAGTTACAATACCTACCCTGCAGAGACATACATGCTTTCTAAGTGATTTTTTCCACTCTTTCAGAAGGGCATTCAGCAAACCAAGCTGTGTTTCAGACATATGTCAGGATTCCAAACACCAGTAAAATGATGAGATCCTCCCAGCTGACCCACTATGAATACATTCACTAAGGCTCAGTTAAGCAGACACGGCACCAACACTTGGTGGTGCCTCCATTAGCAGCTTGTGCCTTCCTTCCACTGTGTGTCACTTGGACCTTGCTTGACTATGGTAAAGAGTGGCCACCCTGAATGTGATGAATTACATCCAATTCTGCCTCCACCTCTGTGTAATTGTTTTCTACCCCAAAAAACAGATTACTTTACAGTGAGGATTTACAAACTTAAAATACTTTGTGCAAGAGGTATATTTGTGAAAGCCTCTACTCTTAAAAGGTCTGTAACAAACCCAAACTGTGAGAAAATCCAAAGAATACACAGAAATGTAGAGAGAATCACAATCTAGATGCTTACACTTCGTTTGGGAGACAGGAGGCCCAAGAAAGCAAGTTAATAACATGGCAAATCTTTCCTTTTCTGCTATGCTGAGGTAGTTTGATGTTGCATTTTTACTCTTCAAGAAAAATAAACTTAAGGCATGCCTCCTCTCTCCTGCCCTTGTCCCTTTTCATTGTCTCCTACAATTTTTTCCTCTATAAAAAGTACAGCAGCCACCACACCTCCACACTTTCTCAAGCACTTGACCCAATCTTCACTCTTTCCTGAGAAAGGCAAGGTAACAAACTGGTCTCACTTTGCAGATTCTTCTGTGTTTATGTGTACAGGTATTTGACATGATAAATAGAGGCTTCCTAATCCCCTGATGCCACCTCTGACAAGAATAAAGATATGAGATTCTTGTACGGAAGATGCAGGCCAAGAAATCTGGATTTAATAAAGCGGTGATACATGAATTCGAGAACTAATTCTAGTAAGAATTCCTCATCCTGTATGGAACTCCATTTTCCAAATAATAAACATCCTCTGAGAATTACCATAACTGCATAGCATGAATAAACTTTCCAGTGCTGGCTGCCTAACAATACGGTAGAATCATAAGTTTCCTGGCAAAAAAAATAACAAAAACTATCTGAATATGATAAAACCACAGTTGCAAATGGTTGTAGGAGATACTGAAAGAATAAAAAATGAGATCTTACTTTGCTGCCCTCATTGCATCAACTCTGTGAACCATACAACTGTTTAGATGTTTTCAGCACTGCCAGGAACAAAACTGCTCAGAAAACTACTGGATAACCTAGCCATTCCCTCTCAGAAACATTCATTTCTGAAACAATAAGGTATCCATGCAGACAAACTACTTAAAGAGAACAGGCTGCCCAGAGAAGCTGTGGATGCCCCAGCCCTGGATGTATTCAAGCCCAGGTTGAATGAGGCCCTGGGCAATGAGGTGTAGGGGCAGACAGGGAGTTGGAATTGGATGAGCTTTAAGGTCCAAGGTTTCAACCCAAACCATTCTGTAATTGTACGATTCTATGAAACTCCCAGCTCTTCAGGAGCTGTAACAATATAAACCTAGCACCAACCTTCCTGTGCAGGGTTTCACCGAAACTCCTGACAATAAACAGCAAATGCAAGTGCACCACATGTTCAGGAACACTCTTACCTGCTGAACCATCTGATTTTCAGACAAAGTAGCAACCTTACTCCCACAAAGAAATGACAGAGGGCAACGGACTGCTTGCTAAGCATGGCAGTTCCATATCTAACAGATATGGGCAACATCAGAGACCGAAACCCTACTCTAAGGGTCTTTTCATTGTGACCTCACATTTCTGCTCCGTAACTGGTCCCAGTCACAGAATAAGAACAGAGCTGGACAAAAGCAGAGATTTTTCTCCTTTATCCCACTGCTAAATAGTACCATTCTGCAGTAGTGACTTGAGGGAGCTTTCTTTTTTCACCTCATTAAAACCTTAAGGAAAATTAAGTCAATTCTTCAAAAAACAAAACAAACAAAACAACAGAAACAAACAAACAAAACCAATTAGAAAACTGTCTGCAATAGGCAACTGAGTGTATTTGTTACAGATACCATACAACTTTCACTTCTTTAAGGTTAACTTTACAAAATACGTTGATGGCTTGTTTTGAACATGTACTCAAAAATATGAAATAATACTTGGCAGTGGCTATAAAGATGCAGATTCCCAAAAGCATTTTAGTACACAAGAAGTCAACCAACAAGTACAGCCATTTCTGGATGCATCATTTTTGAACTATTCAAGTGACCTAAAGGTCACTTATGCAGAGGTTTATCACAATGGATTTTGTTGTTGTTGTTTGTTTTTTAATGGTGCATAGAAATAAGGTGAATCATAACTAGCCTTAGTATGTGACACTGCAGTGCATGTGGTAATTCTGGCCTTCTGCATCGTTTTGCCTTCAGTCACAGTGTCACAATTCATTATGAACTGCCTTCTGGATACGTAATACATGTAGAAAATAAAATATCCAGTAAGCGTGCAATGTTACTCTCCAGCTCAGAAGGACAATGAAGTTTAATGAACTTATGGAATATTTCAGATTAAAAGACAGTTTCAACTGCAGGGAAGCTAGATGAAAATTGCTGCTCTGGGTTAGAAATTCCAAAGATTCAAAAGAAGGCAGCAATCAAGGTAACTACCACTCTTCCATAGTTCTAAAACCTTGGTGTTCTTATGTATCCTGTAGCCTTTAGATGGCTCTTGGGAGACATAAGGGTTGGACCGAACATTTCTATTAAGTTTTGAAACACGTTTTTATTTAAAGACATATCCAGAAAGCTTCAGATTTAGACTGGTTTGGTATCTGAGTATATCCAGAGCATCTAATAATCCAGATTGTCTTAATTGCCAAAGTCTCCAAGTTCTTTTGACAGACTAGAAATTATTACCAGAAGATTACTACATTCTGAATTTTTTTATATGCAAGAGAAGCATGCTACACACATGTAGTGTGCATCCGCACACCTTAATGGTGACTTTTACACTACCTTTCCAGTACAGTAGTGTCAGAAAAAGATCACAGCAGCATGGAGCTATTGAGCCGGGAGTCCCTCTGGGCTGGATTTAGCTCACAAAATACACTGCTAGAATGTGAGGGTAAATTTCATTTCATGAAAGGGATAAAATAGGCTTTCATGGAATGCACAGCTATGTAGATCCTGAGGCATGTGAAATCTTAATGACTGAAAAATTGTAATGACTACAGTATGAGTACTGTACAAAAAGAAAGTGCCTGCCAAATTTATGTTCTGATGCCAGAAATTCAGAAAGTCATGAGAATTAGAAAACAAAATCTAAAATAGCAGAAATATGCCCACTGCTGAGCTACAGAAGCAAGTCTTACTGACCATATGAGCATAGCCAGTAAAGTTTTTGCAAAAATTACTATTACCTTGTTCATTTTCTGTGGCACAAGGGATGTGTCATTTAATAACCAAGAGAGACACAAAGCCAGATATGTGCACATAGCCATCAAAAAGTGACTGAATTGATTCTCAAATAAACGTTTGTCAGAGATCTACATTTACAAAAAATGAAAACGAATCCAGATGGAAACAACTGATTCTTTCTTAGTACCACTTGTCACAAATCATTTTATGAAACCCCTAATTTGCTCCTGCAAAATTTTCCTGTATGAAAGTACAACAGGTACCAACCCTGGCAGGCAATACACTGCTGTACACAAGGATTGTCTCACACGTTGAGCTTTCTGTTCTTTCATGCATGGGAAAGAACTCCTGGCAGAAAACCCTGTCCTTGACCTGTGGCTCTCAGATATCAGAAAGCAACCACACTACTGGGAAAACAGCCGTGGGAGGACAAAGTTTCCTATGGAACCTAAACTCTTCTCTCAACATACATGCATCTCCCTCAGGACCTTAAAAACGTGGCAGTAAACAAAAACAACTGAAATAAACAGGTCTGCTTGGCAGTGGTGGGGAGAGGTTTCACTGCCCAGTGTTACGCTCAGGTTATGCAATGTCGTGCAGGCATAATGCTCCTTATTCTAGGGGAGCCAGAATATTGCACAATGTGGCTCTGTTCCACGCAGACTTCACACCTCCCCAGCATTCCAGGCACTACACCATACCTTAAAAACACCCCGAAGAAAATAATTTCCCCTTCAAGTGAAGAAGAGCAACGGGTAAAGATACATTGAGGGAGTGAACTTGGCAACCTGCAGGCATGTGATTCCTTGCACATCAAGCTGAAGGTCATATGAAGACAGCTGTGGAGTTGAGAAGTTAGAGAGAAGATTCTCTCCTCAGATCCTTACATTGATTTGATGCTGAAGAACCTGGCTTGAGAAAAGAACCTTGATATAAAAATAAAAAAACTATCAGGCCCCGAGCATTAATTATAGCTAGAGCTCAGAGTTTCTAACCTGTTTTCTATAGTGTTCATCACTATATTGCCAACAGTCCCTTTCTAAAAGTGAATCAGCTTCTAAACGTACACATCTATTCACATGCCCCTTATTCCTGATCTTTCCTACAGCTGGGAAGTGTGACACATGTTTCTTTGCTCGCACTCCTTTAAATTTAACCTTCCTGCACGTCACATGAGAGAGAAGTGTGTTTAACACTTTTCCTGGACGACTTAGTATTATTCGCCATGCCACTGTGCTTTCTGTGACTGAACTGTCATATCCTGTGAAACTGAATGATCAGCCCACAGCAGAGTGGAGAGGATGGGAAGGTATCGATCCTACTTTACAATTTCCCATCAGCTCATGACCTGGACTACAAATAACAGCATAAATTGCTACCATTCCTCTGACTTGTCTGTGGAAACACACTCCAGATGAGAAACCTGCCCCATGCAGTTACGAAATGGACTGAACTGTCAATATGTGAAACAGATCAGTTCTCTAGCTGGAGCCAAAGATCCTCATCACATGAACAAATCAATAGCAATGCTAAACAATCACAACTACAGCATGAATATTAAGTTTGTTAGCAAACAAATGGATTGCAAAGTGAAATGTGGGGAAGATTTAAAAAAAAAAGAAAAAGGGAGAAAGCATTTTGTACTTTATTAAAA
This sequence comes from Perdix hodgsoniae, assembly GCA_035772895.1. Classification (NCBI taxonomy): domain Eukaryota; kingdom Metazoa; phylum Chordata; class Aves; order Galliformes; family Phasianidae; genus Perdix; species Perdix hodgsoniae. Next base: position 4,030,179 of record JAPSGF010000073.1, read on the forward strand.
CATCCTGCCTCCTCCCCTGAACACTTCCTCTCCTCTAACTGGCTATCAGCTACCAAAATTTATCCTTGGAAGCTCTGGCAGAGGGTGTGGACCGGATTCAGAGACACAGGTTTTATTACCACATCTTCCAATTACACTCAGATGATGCAACATTGAAAGCTGTCCACCATTGCTGTCATCAATAGGACTAGAGATTGAACGATGGTTTCATTGTTGGCAGTGGGGATCAACCTCAGGAATTGAGGCTGAGTTTGAATTGGAAACGGACAGATGTTTTTCTTCTATACATCTCCCATCCCACATATGTTACAAATGTGTGTCTAATGTAAAGCTGTAGGATGTGATCCATGTGCTAAAGGAAGTTCTCATTGACTTCACTAAGCTTGCAGCTCTGTATTAGAAAAGTAAGCAAGAAGTCATGAAAAGATCTTTTGCCCGTTAACCCAAACTCTTCAGCTTTTCAGTGTCTCTTAGATTGCAGCTGTCGTATCAAAGCCCTTCTCTTTTTTTTAAGGAAATACATTTCCACTGTACATGGAAGATAAACTATGAAACCAAAATATTCAGCGTGTCGTATGGTCCTACAGCTCTCTCTAAATTCACAGAAGCAGTAGTAGCTCCTACAACCTGCTCCTGGGATCGTGCACCAGCCTCATACAGAACCAAACTCCCTCACACAGTTTTAACTTTTTGGTCCTTCTACATTCAGGAGACCCAGACCCTTAATTTGAACAGATTGCGATCTGCTCTTCTGCTTCAAGTTGCAGAAATATGCATATATAATATCCTCAGTGGCATCCTGACTTAGCTTAGAGCTTTTTCTATCATGTCTAATACTGCAAAAGAAGCCAAAAGTTTCAATGTCCTGGACACTGCAAACACACATTATTCTGGGGAGTTCAAACAAACGAGGATGATATGATAAGAGGGAGGATGCATCCCCTCCTCTAACTTTAAAGAGTTCAGATGAATAATAAGGATGTAGGCCAACATCTGTTAGTATCAACAGCAGTACTGTGCCAGTGGCTATCACTTAACAGTGGTTTTCAGAAAAATAAAACCTCATGATGATAAACTGTTTTTTTGTTTTTTCTTAGGAACATCCAGTCAACTGTATTTGTTACTTCTAGGTGGCAACAACCCCACTGAATGTTTGGCAGTGCACGGTTTCTAAACACACTGACCGGAACCCTGGCAAATTATCAGTTTGGGATCACCAAACATTGCCTATCTGCATTTTCTTTCCAGTTTTAAAGGGTTCTGGATCCTGGATTTCAGTTTATTTTTTGCAGCTGGTGTTTTGGTAGTACACGAAACAGCTCCACAGCGCAGAGGGCAAACAAAGGTTTTGAGAATACTACACTACACCAAGTGCACCATCTCAAGCAGTGGAATTGCTTTATTCAAACTTGGTTTCCCTTGTTTTTTCTTTTCTTCTCATACAACTCTGACAAAGATGTTACAGTCCAAGGAAATTATCAAAAGCATAAAACAGAAGACAGCAAAACCACTGCTAAAGCAACAGCCCCCTGCTTCTTCTGATACAGTCCACTTGTTCGTTAGCACTGCAGTTCAACATCTGAAGACATTCAACCTTCGCCTCCAAATGGTGCTTTCATCTCTTCCCACTCAGCACAACTGCAACAACGAATAGTGGGGCTGACAACACTGGGAATTTAGAAAACAAAATGGTTTTTGCTTCTCATCAACAGAAGTAGCCGTGCTCCTTTTACCAGATTTGCACCCATCACCAGCAGTGGGCACCTGAAAGAATTTGCAATCTATGGGACAAAAGGAAACGTAGGTTCGAATGTCTTTCCTTAGCTCTTATTCTCAAAAGCGACTTACATACACAGCATTTTAGATCCCAAGAATGCACATTAGATATAGAGAAACTGCTGAAATCTCAGTTCTTTGTTCCACTGCAAATTAAGGGTCTCCTAAGCTTGCACACTCTACATAATCTTAAAAAATGGGGTTTGGGTTCCCAAGTCCCTTGGCCAATTTTGAAAGTTTTATCCATGACCATATTTCATTCCCCTAAACGTTAAGCTGCAAAAACCACTCCCAAAACCAAGTCTGGGAAACAAATTTGCAGTCGCTCGGCATAGGTCAATACTCAGCCTGTTGAGTCACCATAATGACCACAGAACGGATGGATTATATGATTTTAATAGGTCACACACCACTGTTTTTTCCTTTACAATCACATACCCTAAAGCAACTAAGAGTGAGTTTGAGATAAGTCAGACGCATGTGCTCACATGCTGCTTACTTTGAAAAGTTACCATCTTTTCTCCAGAAAGATGCTCTGACATTTGCACCTGATCGGATGGTGCTTCTCTCAGGTCAAGGACAGGATTGGCACATGCATGCCAACAGCCTGCAGGAACAAAGGATGTATTTCTCTCCATACAGCCCTGTCACTCTCTTGTGACTTTTCTGCAGCCAAGTGAGTCAATTCTGTTCAAAACTGTGCTTGCCTTTTGCAATTACCTCAAAAACTAAAGAAATACCAACATGCAGCTCTATTTTTAAGCAAACATTTATACCTCTGGTCTGTTTTTTGTTTTGTTTCTTTTTTTTTTTTCCTACTCTGCAGTTGTGCTATTAACACAAAGCACTGCAGTCTCAATTCCGAAAGTATCCCAATTTGCTGTGCAGTGTACAATGCACACAGTCCACAGAACAGAAGAGAGAAATGAATTTTCTTCCTTCAAGTGATTTGCTGATAACATGGAAACGCTTTTATCCCCTCTACATTTTTTTATATGCCAAACTGTGCCTCTGAAAATCACTCTGCAAAAAGCAGTATGGGAGCAAAAGGTGAAACACAGTGAATACAGCATGTAACAGCTCAGCCTTCAAACAATACCGGTGTGTTTTCTGACTCTGTCCCCACCTCGTGCCTTCCCTCCATCCTAGCTGAGCACCAATCCTCGTGAGTGGCCTCAGCAGTGCCAAGATGTAAATGTCCTGCTCTGTTTCTCCAAGAAGATGAAGGATGATGCATGACGTGTGCCATTCTGGAAGAATGGAAGTAGACACAAGGCTGTCAGCAGGGTTTGAGGTTTAGACCTTGGTAGTGGCAGGACTTAGTGCAGTGAGAGCACATTCAAATCTGAACCCATAGTGAGACCTCAACTTACAACAGAGCAAACGTCTGACAGCCAACAGCAAAACTGTGCTGAGATCAGCACCTGCTCTGTGAAGGGATCATGGTCTACAGAGGGCTGGACAGGAGCGAGGTGCAGTTCACACACAGAAGGGAAGTAACTGCACAGGAGACAGTAAAGAATTAAAAATCACTCTATGTTTAACAGGTACTGTGACACAGCTCCAGCTGAGGGCTTCAGGGAAGCATTCCAAGTGCTCTCATGTCACAACACTGAAAACTTCAGTAGGCACGACCTCTTCAAAGTGGCCATTTCTATTCAGTAGAAATCTCCTTCTGTCTTCTTATTTCCTAATATCAGCTGGCTGCTCAACAAAACCCCAAAAGACTGTCCTCCTTGCCTGTCTCTCAAATTTCATCCTAAAGGGGGAAGATACAGTGGGACAGGGTACACTGGGGAAAATGGAAGGTGAACAGTGAGATGCAGAGTGTAGCTTAGGCTGGATCTGTAAAAGAAGTGAAAAAGAAAGTTTAGTAACGAATCCAGCTGGAATAGGTTCTCCAAAAATCTCAGTCTCAGATCATAATTGGTAGTTAATTAAGCTCCAAGGAGCAGCACAAGCAGTCAACAGCACTACCCATGGGAACACCAATTAGCTAGCTGAAACAAACACATAGTGGCCATTCAGGCAACCTGTGACAAGGGGAGAGAGGACAGCCTCTATCAACCCAGCAACTGGAAGTCAGGTATTCATGAGACAACCGGTGGGTAAAGAAGTGATGTTAATGAAGCACTGATGGGCTATTTACCTTACGGTTACTTTTCAGGAAGGTAGGGTGGAAGTAGGTATGGAAATGCCACAAGGCAAATGACATGAATTCGAAACGTACATCTACATGGAAAATTGATGCTTGTAGGTTTTCTGGTGGTTAAGAGCCTGCAAACCACTTGACACAGGCAGAGCCTTGTGCGCCTGATCGACCTCGGGGACTCCAACAGAGCTGTGTTTGATGGTGGCCACATTTCTGAGACTCAGAAAACACTGCATAGAAATTTGGTCTTTGGCCAGTCTTGATTACTGCATCTCGTAGGAGCAAATGTGTCTGTGAGAATTCATACTGAAATTTCCCCAGGGACAAAGAAAGCACTATTTTTCTTGATGCTTTTGTAGTCACTGCCTCAGTGTAATTCTCCTTTTCTTGCCAGCATCAAAGCAGAGTGGGAGAGAAGTTTTTCCTCCAAAGGCAAGATAAATCCTCTCTCCTCTAGCTTCTGAAGGCTTCGACTTATGACTCACAGTGTCCGACGTGAACTGAAGCTGTGCTCTCAGCCCCAGATCTGACCCAACACACGCTAAAATCAATGGGAGCCTTCCTACCGACTCCGATGGAAGCAGGGTCACACCCTGAGCTGACGTGAGCCTAACAAAACCACCTTCAGCTTTTGGATGGCTGAAGGCACGGCGGGCCTCAGTATGGTGGGGATGCCTGAGGTCAGGGATTGTCTGCAATGATGAACCAGTGCAGGCAAAACTAACAGGGTGAGCAGCCAGCACACCTGTCTGCACCGCACCCTGCACTAGCACTATCAGCCCAGACAAAACACAGTCCAGTGCAAATATTTGTCAAAAACGTCATGAGAGCTGATCTTGGCACAGGCCAAAATCTGGCCCTGAGTGGAAAATGTAAAATAATTAGTTCATCTTCAAATAAAGTCTTCAAATAAAATAAACACAGGCCTGAAGAAATAAGCTCAGTGCAGCTCAGAAGCTAGAGAACGCTCGCATCAGGCTCTGCAGAGCAGCTTTATGCTTGTTGAATGTGCAGGTCAACCCAGGACTTCTGAAAGAAGGGGTGCAGGAGCATGGACAGTGTCAGACTGCACTGTACATCAGTAGAACACCAATAAGCTGTATCCCGTCTGTAACACTCTTCATACAGCTCCTATTTAAAACAGTAAAAAAGGGGAAAAAAAACCAAAACAACAAAACTATGGGGAAAGGTGAATTTTACAGCAAGATTCGTGTAAAGCTGTTTTGAGGCTGTCAGAAAAAGGAGTGAGGGGGAGCACTTCTGAAAAATGAAAACACTGAATGCGTCGTGTTGGTAAGGGATTGAATATAGGCAGGAAGAAGCCAGGAGCGAAACTGAATATTGATATTTCAATAGCAGAGAACTTTCAGGTCGGATGATACAGCAATTTTGGGTTGCTCTGCACCTTGGCTTACTCCCAAGCTGATGCAGTTATCTGAACAACTTTGGGTGGGAGAGGCAGTGTGGCAGCCCCGCGGGGGCAGCACGGTGTCAGAGGGACCGGCGCTCAGGGTCCCATCACGGTTTCCATGGCTCCAGGCCGAGGAGACACGGGCCCTTCAGCAGGCTGCTTCTTCCTGCGCTGATTTGCCACCCAACCGAGAAACCGAGGTTAACAAGAGGGAGGTTAACAACAAGGTTAACAACGGGGAGGTCCGGCGGGGCCAGGCAGCCCGTGCAATGCGTGCGAGCACTGAGCCCGGCTACCGGCTGCGTGCTCACCCCCGAGCTGTGTTCGCGTCCGGAGGGACGGGGAATCGCAAAGAGAACGTGACTCAAGCTTGCTAGCAACTTACCAGAATTACATTAATCCGGCAACGTCTCTCCTAGCTCTAAGGGTGCTTTTTCTACATTACGCCGTGCATTAGGGCTGGGGCGCGCAGTATCGCTAAGCATTGCGCTCAGCACGTCCGTCCCTGCACGCACAGCCACACGGACGGCCGCTGCCAGCCCCTTCCCTCCCCCCCCCGTGACAAGCCGCCCCCCGCAGCCCCGCCTACCGCTCGCCTCTCGGGTACCCCGGCCCCGGGGGGCAGGAGGAGGACCCCGGCCCCTTCCCCGCCACCTACTTCTTGCAGGGGATGAGCGCCTTCCTCTCCTCCAAGATGCGGAGGCGCTGGTTGAGGCCGTCGTAAGAGACGGCGGCCCGCGTGTTTCGGCCCGTGCCGTGTTCGTAGCGCACGCTGCGCCCTTCCCACTGCCCCGGCGCCCGGCACGGCTCGGCCCCCGCCCCGCCGCGCACCGGGATGCCGCCCAGCAGCAGCAGCAGCAGCAGCACCGGCCCGCCCGCCGCCGGCGCCATGCTCCGCGCCGCACTGCGCGCCCTCCACGGCAACGGGGGGGAGCCGAGGGAAGGAGGGGCGGGGGCGGCCCGCCCCCAACCCGGCTCGCATCGCCTGCGCCGGCTGCGCGCCGCTTGCGCCCCGCACGCACACGCACTCAAAATGTCGCCTGGGGATCCCGGCAGCGGCACCGTGTCCCCCCTCACTTATACACGCACATACACACACACACACACACACAAAATGTCGCTCGCTCGCAGCCGAGGGGCGATGTGGGGCACGCTCCCCGAGCCGCCAGCCGGGGTTACACAGGCACGAACGTGTGCAGGGAACGGAGTATTTCCCCACAGGCGCTGTCACAAAGCCCCCGCCGCTCTCCCCTGCCGCGGGGCGCTCCGCGTGCTCCTCCTAACCCGGTGGAGGCTGCAGGGGCTCCGCACCAAAACTTTCCGCTGGGGTCGGCAGGACGGGAGCGCGGGGCTCTGCCCGCAGGGGACGGGCGCGTGTGCTTTTGTTTGGGTTCGTCCCGTCCCGTCCCGTCCCGTCCCGCACACAAACACACGCACACACGCTTCCACGTCCAGGAACGCGTTACACAGCCGATAGAGGGGCGCGGTGATGTCGGCGGGGATTACGGCGCTGGAGGTGATGTCACGGTGCCGGCCCGGCGCGCACACGCACGCACACACACACGCACACCCCCTCCGGCGCGGCGGGGCTGCCCGGGGAGCGGATCGGCCCCACGTCACGGGTACCGCCGGTATAAATGCCGTCCCGCGATTTCCATGGCTGTCGGCGCCGCTCCCGACACCGAGTGCGGCCGGACCCAGGGGCGGCGGCGGCGGAGGAGGCGGCTGAAAAGGAGGAGGAGGCGGAGGAGGAGGAGGCGGAGGAGGAGGAGGATGCTGCGCGCCTTGGTGGCCGTGTCTCTGTGGCTGCGGGTGAGCCCGCGGGCGCAGGGCGCGCCGTGCGAGGCGGTGCGCATCCCCATGTGCCGCCCCATGCCCTGGAACATCACCCGTATGCCCAACCACCTCCACCACAGCACGCAGGAGAACGCCGTGCTGGCCATCGAGCAGTACGAGGAGCTGGTGGGCACCGGCTGCAGCCCGGTCCTCCCCTTCTTCCTCTGCGCCATGTACGCACCCATCTGCACGCTGGAGTTCCTCTACGACCCCATCAAGCCGTGCCGCTCCGTCTGCCAGCGCGCCCGCGACGGCTGCGAGCCCATCATGCGCCGCTACAATCACAGCTGGCCCGACAGCCTGGCCTGCGACGACCTCCCCGTCTACGACCGCGGCGTCTGCATCTCCCCCGAGGCCATCGTCACCGACCTGCCCGAGGGTGGGTGAGAGCCCGGCCGGGGGCGGCGGGGCGGCGGGGGGCGGCCCCTGACTTCGCGGCACCCCCCGGCCCCGACCCCCCCGACAGCCCCCCTGTTTGCAGATGGGGAGTGGGCGGACTTCACGCAGGGCGTGCTGGTGCCGGACAGACCCCCGCAGCCCGAGTGCAGGAGCCGCGGCCAGGGTGAGCCTGGGGGGCCTCCCCACCTCCCCTTCCCGCCCCGCACCCCGTAACCGCTCCCCTTCTCTCCCCTCGAAGAGCGATGCAGGTGCAAAAAGACGAAGCCTACGCTGTCGACTTACCTGGCCAAGAACTACAGCTACAGTAAGTGCTGCAGGTTTCGCCCTGCTCTATTTCCCACCCCCGTGCTCGCCCCCTCTCCAGGCCCCATCTCCAAGCCACGGCTGTTGAGGCTTCTCCATCCAACACTTTTCATGGGCAGCAATGACCAACACACAGATGTAGGTCACCGTTTCCCACTTTTCTGGAGAAGAGTGGAGTTTCTGTAGTGTATGATAGGATCAACAGGTCACCCCTCAGGAGTAGCTCTTGCTGCTGCAAAGGGCGCTCCCTGCCTGCGGATGAGCGTGGCCTGATGCTGCTTGGCCAGTACCCGTGCTTGTCCAGCAGCTGGAATTAACAGATTTATTACCTAAATAGAGCTTTTAAATGTAAACAAAGCCACAGCGAGGTAAAACTTTTTTTTTACTCGTGTGTGTGCTTTTACTTGCTAGCCAGAGCTTCATCTTGTGTGGAATTGTCATAGGTTAACTGAATTCAGTGACAATTTGCAGCAGCCAGGCGAGGAGTTGGCTGGTAGTTTTTGTGTTGCGTGACGTTGTGGCTGTACAAGTAAGTATTCACTGCACCCCCTGCCCTCCTATCCCATCCATGGGCTTTCTGCTGCTGGGAGACCAGAGAAATAGTAGTTACATTGGTTGCATACCAGCTTAAACATCTTTAATGTCAATAGAAAAGTCCCTGTTACTAGTGAATTGAATGTGCAGTATCAGGCTTAGTAATTCATGGGCTTTTTCTCAGGGAAAAGCTGTTTCTTTGAGGGAAGTACTGAATTATCTTGCAATAGAGATGTTATATGTAGTTGATTCCTGTTCATCTGATAGCAAATGAAAGCAAGTTTGTAGTTATTGGCTTCTTTGTTAGTATGTAGAAAAAAAAAATCCTAGTCAGTTTGATGAGAGTAATGAAATTGAGCGGGGGGGTTGAAGCTAGATGATCTTTGAGGTCCTTTTCAACCCAGGCCATTCTGTGTCTCTATGATTCTATGATCTAACTTAAGGATATTGCAGACTTTCTTGTCAGGGCATTTTGATTGATTTATATGATACATACTTATTATGTGATTCCTTAGCCCGTCTTGATACACCATAAGGATGTGTTTGGGTGGGACAATGAATTTTCACACAGCTCTGAAGTATATGGAAATGGAGTGATATAAAATGATCGTTCTGACATGAAATGTGGGCGTCAGCCACGCAAACTCTGATTGCAGGGGCTTCTCCTTGCAGGGGCTTCACTGGGAGTGTTACATGAATAAAAACTGCAAGTTGGATTCCAAAATTTAGAAAAGATTGAAGGACTGAACTTGTAAAATCAAGACTTTGTTGTTGAGAGGTAGATTTGTAGCCAGCCTCCTCGAAAATAGATAGGCTTGTTCACATGGAAGAGGGATTGAGAAACGAGAGGAGGGAGAGAAAGTTGCAAATAAAAACCACATTTTCCTGAAATGCTTTAAAGTAATACATACAGCAAATTGTATTTCTAGCTGGTCAGAACTTTTCTTAGTTGCTCAAACTGTGAGCACCGTAGCTGATTATAGGCCCAAGGCTGTTTTGATAGGTGTAATTTCAAGATGTTTTCAGAACATTCCATACATCATATGTCTTTTTGTGCTATCAATATGAAGCCAACGTCTGCATTCAGTGCAGAAAATTCCACCTTTTTTCTTTTTTCTTTTTTTTTTGATAAATATTATAGGGGAACATTTCCAAAGCAACCCCTGTTGCGTAGCAGCTGCAATTTGTTTTTGTACAGACTTGAAAGTGAATTGTGAGTCTCTAAAGCTGAAACTCTCTTTCTTCTTCACAAAAGAATGGTGTGACCATTTGAGAATAAGACCCCTCCTATTTTGACATTTCCTAGGGACAAAGTCCCTCATTTTGTTCCAGTTCACCCATCTGGTGCTCAGCGCAGGGCAGTGGCAGATACTCCCGGGTTGCTCAGAGTCAAAGTCAGTCAGGTATCAACCTCAGAGCAGAACTTCTCCTTAGCCTTGTGGATATGCAGATTTCTTCAGTGAAAGTGTGGATGCTTGTGCATTCAGAGTCAGAAGAACCCCTTTCAGAGTTTGTTTTATATGAGAAAGTTACTACTGGGATGTAATCTGAATGCAAAGGAAGAAAAAAGTTATTAACTGAATACAGCATGGAAATCCCAACGCTCTTCACTTCTGAGTATTTGTTTTCAGTCTTCCTTTCCTATATTTAAGAGAAGATGTGAGTGATTGGATCTGACCCATGGTGAAATGACTTTGCTATTGATGAGGCTGTATACCATCTATGAGGTTAAATTATCCATTGCATGATTGGAAGCCACAACGTGTGGGTGTAGAACAGTCCAAGTGTATGCGAGAGGTTGCTCTCAGCTGACTCAAAAGAGCTGCCTGTGCCTGTGATTCCCAGCTAGGTTGCCTGGCCTGATCTGGCAGAGCTTTAAGCACATGTTTCATTTCACGGTTGTCAACAGTCCTGCTGAAAACCAAAATCGGGATCAGTCCTCTGTTATTCTAAGCCACTGTATGTGCCCACACATGAAGAAAGAGCTCTAGTTTCACAGCCAAAACAACAGCTTTCAATTTAATGTGTTTTATTTAATTTTAGGTGGTGTTTAAATTTCTGAGACTGTTTGTTGTTCTTATGCCACTCCTTTTCTACTTGCAGTCATTCACGCGAAAGTAAAAAGTGTGGAGAGGGGGAACTGCAATGAGATAACGACTGTGGTTGAAGTAAAAGACATCCTGAAGTCCTCGATGCCAATTACTCAGTCCCAAGTGCCTCTCCTGACCAATTCATCCTGCCAGTGCCCACCTCTGCAGCCAAAGCAGGACGTCCTTATCATGTGCTACGAGTGGCGCTCCAGGTGGGCATCTGCGACGTGGTTTAGTGTAATGGGAGAGAAGGAGGGCAACGCAGCTCCCTTTCAGGTCACTTGGCAAATCTGTTGTTAATATTACACCTCCATGTCGCAATTACCTTCACAGTTAACTTTTTCCACTTAGTTAATCTCGCCTGTAACTCACAAACCACGGTTTTGTTGGGTGCTGGTGGAGAATTGCTAGGTGCAGTGCAGGCAGTGGAGGCAACTCCAGCTCTCTGTGGCTGTTCTCTAGGGCTGCTGCAGCTACGTGCTGCCAGCCCACTGGTGGTCCGTGCTGGTAGGATGGTGGAGTGGCTCAGAGTAAAGCAGAGTTCTGTCCCAAGGGAGGGGATGGGAGTCCACAGGACACAGAGCCAGCCCTTCTTCCCTGGCCTGTTAGGCTTCGGACTGATGCCATCAGTGAGATGTTTCTCGTCCCACAGCTGTGCTGGGACCAGCCAAAGCTGCAGCCACTGGAGCTGTGCCTCCTGGATGGCAGATGAAAAGTAAATAAGCTCAGAGCAGTTTGCCAGTTCTGCTGTATGATTAAAAGTCAAAACAAAACTGACTTTACCAGACCTTTTCTCTGGCAGTCAGCCTAGCCCCAGGCATGGAAGGAAATCCAGCATGCTGATCTGGAGGAGAGGAAGCAGTGGACCGCAGCGTGCTTTTCTTTTTGGGTTTTTGAGGCAATGTCCCATCCATTAGCGCCTCAAAGTAATGGTAGCAATGATACCAGTAGGACAGCTTGTGGTGTGACTGGTACGTGTGCCTCCATGCTGTGGGTCGGAGGTAAGATTGTTTGTAAAATGTACAAGCTGGTTTTGTATATGGCTGCTGACAGAACATACAGAACATGCGCTGCTGTAAGGATCATAAACCATCTTGGTGCAGAGCTTAATGGGCCGTATCCATATTTTCAACCTTTTTTTTTGTGTTAATATTTTAAGAGGGCTTTACAGGTGTTTCTAACACTTGTTTAAGTTGCCATCTGGTACTTCGTTATTACAGCTGTTCTGGGGGGAGCTAAGGGGCTCGGAAGTTTATTTTTATGAGTATTTTATTATTACAAGTATTTTATTATTACAGGCATTTTATTATTACACAGCACCTTGCCACTCCCAATCTGGAAGAATTTCACAAAGATTAATTTAGAACCCTCTAGTTGTGTTAGCTTTGTTTATGGAGAGGTGCTCTGCACCAGGTAGCAATAGCATGACTGAGACAGCTAACAGGTTGCTCTGAGCTGCAGAGCTTTGCTGGAGAGAATCCTCAGCAGGTTCTTAGAGGAGATTTCAGGAGTGAAAGGTCCTCATCATCTTCCCAAGACAAAACACAACAATTGCTAAATATTTTGTAATGGATTTTATTTCATCTAGATTTGCAAAAGCAGCACAAACTATTTTGTGCTTTTCCTGTTGAACTCAACAGTACGTAAATGGAAAGGTTTGAGTTACAACTTCTTGAATGCTGGAGACAAAATGGGTGGAAGCTGCAGCCCTCCTGAAGTCAATGGCAAAACACCGCTTGCCCTTAAGTAGGATTAGGATTTCACTCACTAACTTGGTTTGAACAGCAGCTGCTGTTCTGATGTTCTGTTTGTTCTGATGTCTTCACCAACACTGATATTTATGGGGTCTTCCAGCAGTAGGGAAGTAATACTGAAGCATATTAAGTCTCAAGATTAAAAAAAAGAAAAAGAGAGAGAGAGAGAAGAAATGAAGAAGAAAATACTGAAAATAGTTATCACTGGAGAAAATACAGAAACTCCAGCATCCCTCCACTATAAAATAGTTGTTTCAACCTTGGCATTCGTAAGGTATTCTTTAGAATAAACTCTCTTAGAAGCTCTGTAAGGCATACATCATTTAATAACTACACTTTTGTTTAATTCATTTTATAATATCTAGACTCAGTATTTTCACACAAGAGATAGCCAGAATTAAATGGTAGGCAATACCAACACCCATACTTGTTCCAAAGCCAATTTAAAACTCTCATTAAGTAATTACATATAACACATAAATAATGTAATCATAACATAACTAGTAGATAGCAGTGGAGACAATTATAAGTGATCGGGTAGTGTTACCATTTGTCAGAAAAGCTGTATTAACTTGTGCATGTAAACCTAGCTAACCTGTTTTCATCAAAGAATCAAATACATTCATACAAATACATTAGTTTAAACTGCTCATTTATGCACGCACACACACACGCATTGGACATAAGCAGAAATCTATGTGATAAAGGCATTTAAACAGCTTCATAGGATGTTACCCAACTCATCACTTTTTGTTAACAGCAATCAGAGCAGGACAATTTTCCCCCTCACACACTGGCAGGTATGGACAAAAGGCTCAAAATGTTTTCTCAGTACTACTTATATACCATAGCTTTAGTTCTGAAATACATTTCTGCTCATCTTCCTGTGATGAAGATGTTTCCATGCAGAAACTATCAATACCTGCTAGTTCATCGCAATGTCAGTCAGTGTTAAACCATCCTGGAATGACATCTTAGGAATCAAAACCAAAACTGTCTGCTTGTTTCTTGATTTTCAGGTTGATGCTTCTTGATGGATGTCTAGTTGAAAAATGGAAGGATCAATTAAACAAAAGATTTAAGGTAAATACAACCAAAGGAAAGAATGTTAATACTCTCATTAAAAAGCTAAACACCACTGTGGATTTTTCAGCATTTAATAACTTGTTTGAACTTTACATATGCAGAACACCTCTGAGTATTATTGTTTTCACTTCGACGTTTTAATACCTCGAAAAATCAGACTGCTTATCTATGCTTAGTTATATATAAATGTAAGTGAAAATCTGAAAACTTCAGTCTAGAATTTTAAAGTCTCTAAAATTTTCCTTCTATTTTATCTGCCAAGTGTCCCTGAGTAGGATGTTGTCTGATCTTTGCATGAACTCATATTACAATAATGACTCCGAGAGTTGCCTTTATATAGCTGCTTAGTGAAGTAGCTGTCTGGTGATAAGCAGATGAATATAGGGTCCATACTGGGTAAGAAGGGTAGTTAAAATCCACTGCACCTGATGAAAGGGCTTTGATGCATTGAAGAGTGCAGTCCTGAGACACAGACTACTCACCAGCTACATCCAGATAAAGACCTACTGCAGGTATTGTGCTTCCCCTGGCTGCTTTCAAGGAACATTGGAGGAAGAAGTCTAATCCTTGTTATCACTCCCTGCTTGAAAACTCTTTATAATATGGAGACAATGTCTGACTCTTCCTCACACTTGTGGAGATGAGAGATTTCTCTAATTCAGGAAAGATTTCAGAGCACTAAAGACATACAGGTATATGTACCTTAAATAAAGAGAGGAGGAAAAAGATTGCATATATTCATTTGTAGAAGCTTTTAGATTACAGACCAACTTCTTTCAGGCATCTGTACTTGATGCTTTTATCATTCCTCTTTCTCATCACTTACTCATGTGAAACCTGTTCATGAAGAAAAAAAAAAAAAGTTACTTTCAGACCATAAAAAATAAATATATTGCAATGCAGATTAAACCAGGCAGGATGTGGGAGATTACTGACGTGTAATTTGGATTCTTGAAATCCCATAGCTGTAAACTTAATGACCAGTTGCTGGCACATGTGTTTTAGTGAGCTTATCACAGTGTTTTGTGATTTCTAATTGTAGCTTGAAAACTGTTTGGACATTCATTTTCAGACAGTGAAAATAGATGCATGGCTGCAAAACAGACTACATCTCAAAGCATATCCTTCTGATATTAGTAGCTTCCTAAATTAAATCCTCCTTTAAACATGTTTGAGTGATACACACTTAAATGCCTGCTGCTAGTTTTTGTTTGATAAAGATGTCTGTGACGACTCTGCCTACATAAATTTAGCCAGTATGGAGCTAGATGTTGCAGTGGATTTGTTTAAAGTCCATCATTCATCTCTGAAGACTTACATCCAACATTTATCTTGAGCTGCTGATTAAAATGAATATTTTGAGTTATCTCTGGACCACAAAAGACATCTGTTAACATAACCACAACATGGCTGGTCTCTTTTCTAGCCAGGCTGAGAGTCTGAGTAGCAACAAAGTCAGTGCAGAGAGATGAAACAGGAAAGCTGCAGAACATTGCTCTTGCTCTGATCGCTGGGCAAAGCCACTTCTTTGAGACTCTCAGACAAAAAATGTGCATTAGTAGAAGGAAAAGGTGAGGACTTTCTCCAGCTTCTTCTATCTACCTCTCTTTTCTTAAAACGTGTTTCTGTTCCTGGAGGTAAAAGAGTTCTGCAGTGTTGCAGATCTCTGTATTTTGGACCACCTAACCACTTAAGAGCACTTCAAAAACCTTTGATTTGTGGAAAGGTATGGGAAGCACACTCATAGGCAGCAACAGGAGAGATATGCAGTTGTCATTTTCATCAGCTGATATTGTGAAATCCCTCCACCCAAGAATATGTGGCAGGTTTCTACTACAAGCCATACTGAGCTTGATGGCCCTGCAGGACAGAGCACAAAGCTGTTGAGATCCGTGGTTCTGGATAGATGTAATTATTTATGGCAATGTCTTTCCCTCTTTTTCTGCCCTTCTACAGAGATGGGAACAGAGACTGCAAGAACAAAAGCAGCGAACAGCCCGCAGTAAGAATCAGAATGCAGGACGCAGTGGTCGGAGCGGGGCCTCAAAACCATCAAACAAGAACACCAACACGCTGGTCAGTGGCCCCAAAAAGGCCACTAAAACGAGAAATGGCCAGAAAGAAACGAACGCTAAGAAAGTATGAGTGGGACATTTCTGGCAAGAGAGAAAAGATTTTTCTTCCATGATGAGGGTCACAATCTGGCTTGACTGGCTTGTTTTATTAATCCAGAACTCATCGACTTAGAAACTCCATTTCTACATAGACATTTTTGCTGCACTTTACTTGTAAAGGTTTGCTTTTCCTTTCAAGCCACTGCAAGCCACAGAGTGTAGGTTTGCACTAATACGTGGTAGGCATATACAGTCTGACTGAGCTTTATCTTAGGGCTCTCATTTGCAATTCTAGGTAGAGCTGCCTTGGCTGCTAGAGATTTTAACTGTGTCCCTGTTACCCTGCCAGAGGTTGGGAGAGCTGCACGAGGCATCTCTTCTCTGCTCAGAAAGTGCACTTTGTAGCTAGGTGTGTTAGCTGACAAGTTACTCTGTGAGTGAGTCTGGTGAGCTGAGAACCACGGCAGCTGAGGAGCAGCAGGGAGATGTAACTTCTGGCAGAGAGCTGAAGTAACTGCGACAGCTGCTGGAGCTGAATCTATCTGCTGTTGGGTATCACAGCCCTTACTCAGAGCAATCAAAAGCATAGTTTACCAATAAGCATCTGGGTATGCATTATGTGACTAATTACTTTTTATGAGTGCCAGAAATATGCTTACAGTGTTAGTTTTTGACTTTGTGTAGCAAAAATGCCTTGAAAGCAAACTAATTTTTTTATTATTATTACTGTACTTCAGGCTGCCTTCTGTCGTTATAATTTCAAATATATTTAAACATCTAATTGAAAAAAAAACAGTATTTTTTAAAAGGACAGATTAAAGTGAAGCAGATCTGCAGAACTCTTAAAAATAATGTATGTTTGCTGTAATATATCTTTGTTACAAAAACTGGAAGAGAAGCATTACTCTAAACATAACTGACAGCTACTGAACAGTATTGAAAAAGAGGGCTTCGTGTGGCTCCATGCTCATGTGGATCATTTTTATCATTTGATACCAAATAAATAAATAGACTAATAAAAAATAAAGATGATTTGTCCCTGTTCATTAACTTCTGAAAACAACTGGCTAGGTTCAGTTCTGCTGAATGTAAAGTAACATTGACCCTGCAAGCTGCTGTGGACAAAGCAGTTGCTAATATTTATGTACTAAGTTTTACTGACCTGTTTAGCTGTGTGAGCTATGGAAAAAGCAAAGGTGATACAAATCTAACTGGCATAAAACCAAGACAGCATTTAAGCTGTCCCTGCCCAGGCTTTACCTTAACAAATAAGGAGGTCACCTTCATCGACATTGTGAGAGCTCATGATTGATATCTGGAACTTCAGGAATTCCTACAGCAAAATTGAGGACTAGATTTAGTGTTTCTGATATCTGTAAAACAAAACTGATATTTCTAAAACAGAGAGGGTCTACATCAGAAAAAATAACTAGCTCTGTGTCAGTGAACATAAAGAGTTTAAAGCAATCATGTCAATCATAGACATTGATCTATGTCCCTACCTGAATTGCAATGCAATTTGCGTAGATTAATTTTAGGACAAAATATGCAGGAGTGATTGTGGTAGTAGCACTAGCACATTTAGCAATATGCTAACACAAAGCAAAGACGTAAATTCTAATTTAGAATGCTTAAAACAAAGGGACAGAAATGGAACAGAAAGAAATTTTTAATTGGCTTATAAGGTAGTTCAGGGGGAAAAAAGAATCTACACAACTTAAGTGGTCATTGGTTGAGTTTTGAGCTGTTGGCTTAAATAAGCAAAGGTCATCATATGAATGTAGGTCTTGCCTACTAATTCTGAGCAGATGTGAAAATTTATCCCTATGGAACATCTGCAGAATAAGATGCAAAATTTAATCCAGGTGCCAGAATCGCTGAGCATGTACTGGATTCATTGGCCATAATGAGATCTGTGTGTGTTCAACATGTCAGAAAAAACAGACCACAAACTTTGGTTCCTGAATTCAGACTAATCCCTTCAGGTAAAATTTTAACCCTGTGGGATGAAATGGAACATAATAAATTGCCATGAAATGAGAAAAAAATTTCTCTGCAGGTGACTACATTAGGCAAGTTTGAAAATGATGATTTAAGTAAGCTTGGTCTAAATGATAAATACGATCGGAAAGTTTCTACATTTTCCTATTGTGTAGCAGGAGTTCTTAAACTTTGATTTCCTATTGATGTCAACTTGAAGTACTCCAATAAATGCGTATAAGGGTAACTAATCAAAATGGATTACAGTCCTATCAATGTGAGACTGAAAAAGCAAATACAGAAGCCATGAGATTTCACTTTAACAACTTTTAATGATGAATATAACCAGTGGTGATGTTTATTGAATGAACCCTTTGGAACAGCTAGGTAGACTCCATACCAACTTTACATACTATTTTTCAACTATTAAAACTTTTAATGTATCAGGGAAATGAAATGCTAAAATTATTTTCTAAAGAGAGTTACGTCTTCCATTATGGAATACACTTTGATGCACCAAGCCCCGTATTTCTAAATCCCTTGACATTTTCATATATGCTTTATGCTGAAAAAACTAACTTTCATTCTGATGTGGTAAAGATACTGAGGAAAGAAAGGTAGTACAACAAAAAGCAGGGGATATCATCATACAGAGGATGGATGTGCAAGTAGGGGAAATGGATTAATAAGGTTTTTCCAAATCTATTTCTGGTTTTTGTTTGTTTGGTTGGTTGTTTTTGATGAAGCCATGATTCATCTCAGTTCAGTACTAATATAACTCAACCCATTTTGAAAATCCCTTACACTTCTTAACTTCCTGCAACACGAAATGCCAGCTGAATGCAGGCTCAGAACACCCCCATCCTCCAGCCTGCTGCCCTTACCTTTGTAAAGATGTGAGACAGATGTCAGAGCAACAAGGACTGCTCAAGCAGGCAAGTGCATCCTCCTGCAGACCCACACGGCCAGCTCACCTCTTCTCTCTACCATTTGGCAAGAGGTCAGACACAGCTCTCCTAGTGCACATCTGGTGTCACATTAGGGCACCCCAGCACTGGAGTCATAAAACCTAGATTCAACAGAGTGGACAAGTAGACTATTGATGGATGAAAGCAATTATTGTACCTATTCACAGCTGAAATATTAACAAGCAAAAAATTGTAGTGTCAAGTGCCTTTTCTCAGTATTACAGCTGCTTTCCTAGTGAGGGTCTTGGCTTTTTTTTTTTTTCATATAAAATAGAAATGGCTTGGGACATTAAACAGATGTTTCTAGTGAGTGTCTTGCTACCTCCCACACATATGTAGCCAATTTAGTAAGAACTACCATTGAATATTTTTTCTGAATGTTCTAACCTCAATTCCAAAAGGAATGAAACCTGAAAAAATATTTGTTCTAATTGCGAATAATTGGCTTCATTTTAGAGGGGCACTGTAAATGCAAATCAGAATTCTTAGGAACCACATTAAAAAAAAAAAAAAAAGACAAACAAAACAAGAATAAAAAGAAAGCTAAACATAACCTCTCCTCCAACAGAACTTGAATGACCCGGTCACTTTAATTGAATTCAGTGTTGTAATTTTATTACTTTTGTCCAGTCACTGCATATAACTGAGAAATACATCCTGAACAAACAAAAGGAAGATTTTCTAGTCCAAAATACTCAAACAGCTCTTAAATTATGTTCTTTGCCGTTGTAACCTAGATTTCAAATGAATGGAACCTGAAAAAATATTTATTGCAATTATGCACAATTGACACACATTTTTTGGTTGTGCTTAGTAGCTGAATGTAAAAGCACATCTGAAAATGTTTCCTCAACCACATTTTTCTAGTAAACGACATCATCTCCAATTGACTTTGTTGATAAATACACTGATATGAGTCAACGGTTGTTTTTCCATTGATAGTAGCAAGAAGTAGCTTACAAGAACCTGCAAATGAGTATTTCATTTCTATAATGGTTCATTACTTCTAATTAAATATAATCAAGATTCTGTGGAAACACTATATTTAATTTCACTTGTTGACATTGTATTTCCTGTAACATCTCTGAAATTTAGCACTACCATTATTATAGGGTGAAACTGGATTTTGAGCTTGCTTGTTGGATATGCAGGAAATTGAGGGCATTCCAAATAACCTATTAATGTCAGACCTGCTCCTGTTTTTACTTCTGGATCAAACTGTAGAGTAATAAGCACAAAGGAAAGCATCTAAACAGGAGGACACTCTTTTTCTCTAGATGAGAATCCTGAAATCAAAACATAAATGTATCTTACATCCAAAATGCCATGTATTACCGATAGAAGGTTCACAGATATATGAGTGATGAAGAGATGCCCCAGATAGGCCAACATGGGGGTATTTTGGGTATATTGACTCCATCTTCATGGCAAATAAGGTTTTCTTCCCAGTTTCCTTATTTTATTATGCAGAAATGTAGTACAAATACTAGAATATGGAATACTAAGGCTTCTTAAACAGTACTGTGAGATGTAGATCTTGCATGTTTATCATTCTAAAGTGAAATAGATCTTCAATATATACTTAGTTTCAAATTGCGATTTCATTGAAGCTCCTAAGCAAAGAAAAAACGTGGTCTGTTATGTAACTAAACATGTCCTGTGGTTCCAGTTATCTCCTGCTGGGATAAATATCTGAAAGATAATCATGTTATCTTTTGTTATTGCTGGAAGAATTTTGTCACATTTCTGCAACATCTAATTCTACAGAGAGGCACAAGACATTTTCTAAATAAAAGGTTCTGGCAGTCACATTCTAGCCACATCACGTCTTGGCCATGACAACCCCAGGCAATACTACAGGCTTAGGGCAGAATGGCTGGAAGACTGTAGAGAAAACGGATCTGGAGGTGTTGGTTGACGCACAATTGAACACAGGCCAGCAGTGTGCCCAAGTGGCCAAGAAGGCC
>JAPSGF010000074.1:5007-48133 GCA_035772895.1 Perdix hodgsoniae
TCCTTGCTTATATTTCCTACTTTCCCTATCGCCTACCTTCCCTTCCCCGTCTCCCTAAAAACGCCTAGGACTTTAATAAACTGGTTGGACCAACATTTGAACCGTTGCTTCTTAATCTCACGCCGGGTATACACATATCAAAGAACCTTGCCTCCCTCCTACAAATTGGAGCGAGACAATAGCCTTAACCTTTTACTCTAACCCAGCAGGCAAACACTTAACCCTACACAAAAAAGGGGTACCCTTAACTCTTAATCCTAACACAAAAGACCAGCACTTAACCAAAATAGGGATCCTTAACTCTAATCCAAAATGGGAACCACTAATGCTTATTCTTAGCACAAAAGGGAAGCCCTTCCCCCAAGTCTAATATGGTAACAGTTACCCTAAACTCTAGCCCAAAACAGTAACCTTTAACCTAATCCAAAAAGGTAATCCGTCAACCTTAACATGAACACAAATTGGTAACACTTCACCTTTGAACCCAAAATGTTCGCAATGAACAGTAGCACTAAATGGTCACACGAACCGTAATCCAGAGCAGGATGAGGCTGAGCTTGTGTGCTGCCGAGGCTCCTTTCAGGCACAGGGCATGGCAAGTGGCTGTGAGCAGCACCGCTCACAGGTGAGGTGCCTGGAACCAGCTGCTAACTGACCTTGGGGAGGGCTTGTCATCATCATAGCAATGCTATGTAACACAACACAGAACAGTTCCAGGAGCCTTTCTGATGTCATCTGTGCTGTGACAGCCTTTGGCTGGCCTGGAGCCACAGCCTTCAAGCTTTTTTGGCCTAACCAGCAAAATCCAGCTGTCCTGCACTTGGTCCCTGTGGGCAGCAGCTCTTTCGCTGTAGGATGCTGAATTGGCTGTGTGGGCTCTGTTGCGGCAGTCAGAAAACATCATTTATAGAATTCTGCCAAAGAACAGAGTTTCTGTTACTAGTGCAACTTCAGAGCATCCTCGTTTACCTAGGATTGTTTAAAACCTCCTTGTATAACACTGATGACAGATTAAATTGGTGTTGCTGGAAGAATCATTGGGGCGGAAAGATGCTCACAGGCATGGGATGCTTCTAGAAAAGGGTTTACTGAACAGAGATGGCAAAAGCCTCAGTGGCACACAGAGTAAGGGCAGTAGCCCCAGATCCTAAAACTGTATGTAATATGCATCATACATGGAAAGATATTTCTGAAGTGAAAAATGATAGGGAGAGTGAAGGAATGGGCTGGCTTATCTACAAAGTAGAAAATTCACAATGAATAAAAGGAAATGTTTGGAAACAATTGGTGTTGAACAGTTCATTGTCAGCAAAGGATTTAGGGTTAAGAAGAAGCAAATTAAAGGCTGACAGTACTTGCAGAAAGAGCCTGTCTTGAACAAGCCATGCAATATCCCCTTCTCAGTGCTGCCACGGGTGGGGCAGGCCAAGGGTCCTGTGGCTCTGGACAGAGCCCATATCTGCAGCACTTCCCCTATGGGAAGCTGGGCATCAGTTCCCAAACTCTCTCAGGAACGAGCTTCTCTGCAGACAGGGCCTCACCAGCCAAGAAACCTTGCCCAGAGAGATAGGGGAGTGTCGTGGAGTTATCTGTAGATCTGTTGGTGTCCGTGACAGGGGGACAGCAGGTCCACAGTCCTGCAGGCCCACTGGTGTGAAAAAAGTGGGGTGGGGGAGGGCTGGGGAGAAGAAAGAGAAAAAATAAGGGGACGATGTGAGGAGGAAAGTTAATTTACTAATTATAATAGCAGAAATACAAGTTAATTAGGATTGAAGCTAATAAAGCAAATAAGTGAGAGAGAGAGTGCCCAAAACTGAAGGCCTTACTCTAAAGCTGAAGACAAGATGGCTAGGGAGCACGCACTGCCAAAACAAGCAGTAAAAGAAAGAACAGTCTCGTGACTTCCAAGCAGTTTTATCTTTCCCTCTGCATGGAAAATGGAAACGAAAAGTCTTCTGGAGTATGTCGGTCTTCTTCTCTTATGAGAACCAGTCCACAGAATTGGAGCATTAACTCTTTAAATCCCCATGCTCTACATGGTGTTACGATGTGGAATACTGATAACAAAAAATCATAAAACCATGACATTCCATCCCTTATTCCACATCCCTACGTCACATTTAGTATATATGTATACAAACAAACAATAATTAACATGCATTAATGTCACACTTCAATTGTGTGACTAGGTCTCCAGGAGGGAGAGGGAGTACTTTGTGATATATTGAAATGAGGAAAGTTAGTTAGATTAAATGTTATGTGCCTTCATGAGGTGCTGAATTGGCTGCTAAAGATCTGGCCTTCTTTAGCCAGGTTTTTCCTGCTGATAACAGATGCTTTATTTCTATAGACTTAGACAGTTATTACAGACAGTGTGTCTCCTGTTTTCTCCAATTAAAATTGTTAGCTACCCTATCTCTGGAATGCAAGGCAGAAGTCTAGGACAGTAAACCACAAGAGTTAATGATGAAGTAGCAGATTGGTGGACAGAGTTGTAGCCGATAAGACGACTGAGAGACTCTCTCTCAGTCTGGAGATTCTGTTTCTTGGCTAGAAGACTCTGGGCCTGAAGATTCTCCATCTTGGCTCAGAGACACTCTCTTTCAGTTTGGAGACTCTGTTTCTCAACTAAGAAACTCTCTTTCTGGACCCTGAGATTCTCTCACTTCCGACTTTCTCTGGGATCTCTCGTTTTTGACTCTCGCTCAATTTCAGAGACTCACTCTCTCTCTGTCTCTCTGAGACAGTAATGAATAAGGCGAAATAAGCATAAGCCAGGCCTCAAATAATTTGTACCTCCTGAGCTGCAGCATCTCTGTCTCAAATTACTGCTAAGGTTCTCAGGATCTTCTAGGTGTTCAATAGCAAACTTCCATGACACCAGTGATGCCCATTTCTCTAAAGTCTCTCCCAGGTTCCTCCACACTCCCTTCCACTCAGAATTCTCTGGCTCTGGGGAAGGCTTATGCAAAAAATCATAAGTACAGATACTGAGTGAAATGATGAGTACACTCAGGTAGATTCTCAACATGGTCATTGGGTAAGCATTCCAAAGATGCATGAGGGATTCAGGGGAGAGTCTGGAAACCTGTTTAAAAATCACATTCTGTAGAATTAGCAGCTCCTTCTGGGATATGACTTTCAATGCCCAGTGCATGCCACATTGCATGTGGATGCCAGTGCAGTTAATTGATTATATATACATATAGCTCCATAGATCATAGTGGCAAACATAATAGAGGCCCAGTATTTTCTGAATATTAAAAGGGGAAAAATGATGGAATGTAATCTCTTGAAGAACAGTTTTACAAGAGAAAGCAAACACATTTCTTTTCTCTTTACCAAAGCAAGCTAGAAAGCTGGAAAACCAAGAATGATTAAAAATATCCCAGAATACTGGCAGTTTGCCTGGACTTAAAGGCTTTGTTTTCAGTACAGCACCTACAGATAAGTTTTCTAATGATGTTCTCTGACAGTAGATAGAGATTTGTTCTGAAAGTATATCTCTTCCCAGCCAAGGTGGCCTGTGCCCACATTGTCCACCAAAAATTTCAATGGTTTAAAGGCCCATTCAGCCCAGTTCCGTGGCTACTGGGGCAGGAGGACATATGGACCCTCACCCCAGGGAAGGAGGAAGGGGGAAAAAGGGAAAAAGGGAGAAGGGCCTAAAAACAAAACAGCAGCAACAATATTAGGAGAAAAGTTACTTTATTAAATATGATAGCAAAATGCAAGATAACACCATATAATACAGTATAATTGGAATTGAGGCTAATGAATTAAACAAAATGAGGCAGAGAGGGTGTCCAACACCTGAAGGCCTTACTCTAATGCTGAAGGTGAGATGGCTAGGGAACACGCAGTCTGCTGAGACTGGAAGAAAAGAAGAGTGACGTCTAGTGACCTGCAAACAGTTTTCTTTCTCTCTGAACAGAAAATGGAAAGAGAACAATGAAAAGTCCTCTGGGATATGTAGTTCTCTTCTGAGATCGGTATACCTGGAAATAGCCACAATCCACTGGAGAACTGGAGCATTAACTCTTACATTAACTCCCACTGGACTACATGATATGATGTGGAATACATATATCAAAAAAATCTTAAAACCATGACAATTTGAGATTATTCAAAAATATCTGGAAGAAAAGGTACAGGTAAAGTATAGGAAGTCAATCTGAAAAATAACACGCATAGTAAAAGAAAATACCAAAGGCTATCTTTTTTAAGCAAATCCCTTATTATGATTGTTCTGTTTTTGTTTTGTTTTGTTTTTCTTATTGGTTTTCTTTTGTTTTGTGCTGAGATTGAAAGAATAGAATGGTTTCAGTGAAGAAACATGTATGGGAAAAATTCTTGTGATAATGGAAAAATAAATGAATGAAAGACATATGATTACACATCATCTGATGTCACACACATACAGAGAGCAATGGTACATTGTCTGATCTAGTGATTCAAAAATTAAAATACATATTTTGTGTCAATGCTTTTCCTTGGCACACTGTGACTTGCCGTAGTCATCAGGTACTTATACTAAAGAGCTCCAAAGTGAGATTCACCATGGTGTTGTAGCCATCAATATATGAGCAGACTTCTGCAGCTTTTCTTTCTGTTGATGAATAATCATAGGTACCTCGAGAGAATGACTCCATTGACTCATTCTGAAGTCCACTTAAGGATAAGATGAAGTCCTAAAACTGCCTATTTCAGCTGACAACAGCAGTAGCTTAAAATTGTCTAACTTTAAGGTAATCTTAAGTAAGTCTTCAAAGTACCTTTAAAATTACATGGAGCACACTTTTTTCTTTTTTCTTTTTTTTTTTTTCTTTTTTGCAAAATAGCTTTTCTGTGCTTTAAGTGAACAGAACTGAATCTACTTGATAATGTACTTTGGTGCACACTATAAACTCTGTTATTCTTGTCTTTAAAAAGATATTTTTTAAGAAAAAAAATTTAGCCTGTCATTCGTACAGTTCCAGGACTGAAGTTATGAAGAATTACAGTAATGGAAAGGAAAGCACAGAAACTGATTTGTCTTTTTTTGTGTACATAGCATGTATCTCTTAAAGAAAACGCAGTAGCTATACGTGAGAGGAAACATACACTTACATAACTATTTTCATTAATTATTACAGAAAACTCCATGGTTTGGTATAGCCCTCTAATTATTATCTGCTTCTTTTAGACCAAGTTGGCAGCAGCGAAGTCAAGAGGAGAAGCCTGAGGACTATCAGAAGAGACTTTAGGCATCAGGGCAGTTAAGTTAGTTCAAGGAGCAGGGAACTCAGGTGGTGTTTTCCTTGATTTCCTTCAGTAGCAGGGAAAACTATTGAGAAGAAAAGGAAAACCCACCTGATCAACACAAGGCTAAGAGACTGATGCCATTAAAAAAATTTTGGATTTTTTTTTTTATTACAGTGCAGTCTATTCAGCATCAGGCCTGCTGACAACAAATAGAATCCACCTGTCTCAAAGGAGGAAGAGAATTCTACCCCAGGAATTGAAAAGGCTCGTTGAGAGGGCTTCAAATTAGATTTGAAGGGAAAAGGCTCACTAGAGATGAGCTTAGGGGCAGTGTGTCAGGATTGGGGATAAGACCTATAGCCCAGTTGGAGTGCACCTACACTGCTAGTGATAAACTATCAGATGGTATGCCACTATCAGAGGGATTCCTTGCTAGTGAGATCCTTCAGTCTTCTCCACGAGGTGCTGGGTATGATGAAGTAATCTCAAATGCTTCTGCATCATTGTACACAGTATGAGAAACAAGCAAGGAGAGCCAAAAACATAGTATGATAGGTGAGCAATTGGCTGATTGGTTGGGCCCAAAGGGTTATAGTAGATGGGGTTGCATCAGGCTGGCAGCTAGTCACTAGCAAGGCTTCCCATGTCCATTCTAGGGCCAGTTCTGTTTAATGTTTTAATAAATGACTTAGATGTAGAACTAGGTGTTATTAGCAAGTCTGCAGACTTTATTTAATTGGAAAGAGCTGATGTTGATGTTGAGTTTGTGAAGGCTTGCAGAGAGATCTTGACAAATTAGAGAGCTGGGCAATCACCAACCACATGAAGTTTAGCATTAGCAAGTGCCGATTCTGCACCTGGGAAGGGTTAACCCTGGCTATGTAGACAGACTGAGAGATATGGTGCTGGAGAGCAGCTTTGTTGAACGAAATGTGGGAGTCTTGGTTGACAGCAAATGGATCAGTAGTGGGCCCAGGCAGCCAGGAAGGCCAACTGTGTCCTGGGGCGCATCAAGCACAGCATTTCCAGCTGGTCAAGGAAAGTAATTGTCCCAGTAATTGTGCTGGTATGGCCTCACCTTGAGTAAAGTGTGCATCTCTAAGACAATTACAGATTGTCCAAAGGAAAGCTACAGAGATGGTGAAAGGTGTAGAGAGGAAGAATGTGAAGAGGAGCTGAAATCCCTAGGTTTGTTCAGCCTAGAAAAGACTGAAGGGTGATCTCATAAGGAGAAGCAGAGGGGCAAGAACTGATCTCCTGTCTCTGGTGACAGTGACAGGACCCAAGGGAATGGCATGGAGCTGTGTCAGAGGAGGGTCAGGTTGGATATTAGGAAAAGGTCCTTCACTGAGAGGATGGTCAGGCACTGGAACAGACCCTCCAGGAGAGTGGTCATGACTCCAAGCTTGCCAGAGTTCAAGAAATATCTGGACAATGTTTTCTGTTATATGCTCTGATTTTGGGGTGGTCCTCTTTGGAGCCAGGAGCTGGACTCAGTGATCCTTATGGGTCCCTTCCAACTCAATATATTCAGTAATTCTCTGATTCTGTTATCCACTTTATGTGCATAAATTGGCTTCAGCTTATAAGGAAGTGGGTACATTAATTGAAACATAAAAATTCACCCTTGAGACTAATACTAGATTTTAAATCCACTAACAATATATTCAACTGATTAAAAGTTATGCCTTCACTTCCTTTCATTTTCCTTAAGTTTTAATTGTCCATATGAACAGCTGCTTCAAGAGGTGAGTGATTACTTAAATAGACTAAGCACTTAAAGATCTATAAAATAGGGAAAGAGTAATGACATGATCTCAACAGCATTTATTAGTATTCAAGAGGAGGGACTTTTCAAGGGGATATCAAGCCTCACAACCATGAGTAAGTAGTCATTCTCAACAAAACTGACATGGTAACTGTTAATAGCAGTCTTGAAAATGACAGACTTAAAACACTATAGTTTTAAATGTGAAATTGTTATCTGTCTGTCAGTTGTTCTATAGCTATATCTAAATTTATTCCATATAATGTTTATTTTGTATTACAGAAGCATTAACTGTCTTGAGAGTAATAAGGTACAAATTTACATATTTCCATTTATTTTTTTACTATCCAAGACAGAAACCAATTTCTTTCAATATCCTTGAATAATACCTATTAAAGAAGACCTCTATCATCCCTAGAAATATTTTATACTATCTCTATAGTAATTGTATGCAATTATATCATTACCATCATATTTTATTTCCTGTAACTCTTTGACATATCATGAACAGAATGCATATGATGTAAAATGTTATAACCCTGACTAGGATTTCGTAATAAAGTAAGCCTGAAGCATATTAACTGTATGTCAGTGAAACAAATATATTTCAAACAAAGATATCTAGAATATTATAATTTTCTAGTCTTGTGGAAATCTAGAATTGTGATTGGAATGTAGAAAAATCCCAGGATGAAAGAAGTTTTGTCTCAACTCAGGCAGGAAAGAGACAGTCTTTTAATGGTCACCATGACTTCTTGTTTCCTGACCTCACTAAAAGATTGAAATTTGCTTGAACAAGGCAGTAGAACTGAAATTTTTACAAAAGTCCTTCACCAGATAGAGTCCTGTTTAGTAACCCATGGTAGCCCCACAATTATGTTGTTGACTGTGTTATATATAACTATGAGGTATATATATCCATACTGTTAATGGTCTCGCTAGGGAACCTTTTTCTTTTTTTTTCCAATGTACAGACCCAGTCCCAGTTTGTGTTTGCAGCAAGGAGAGTTGCAGGAAATGATCTCTGATCCATACAGAAAAATTTGCAAGCCTCCAGCTGGAAAGTGAGTAGTTCTGCTGTCAAAGAATTTTCCCTTGGATTTTACCCCAGCTGACATCCAGGTAATTTCACCTTACAGTTTAGCCAGAACAGTGTCACCAGGAGGAAAGGATAGAAGGAAAGGATAGACAGTGTCTGGAAATATAACTGTGTTTTTGTTTGTTATTACTTTCTAATCCAAAAATACTAGGCACACTAATTAATAATGCTTTGCAATAATACAGTTCATCTGATTAAAAGTTCTGAAAGTGATTTATTTGTATTGATTGGTATGAAATTTCCTAGATCCTGAAGATAGGCAAGCATTACATCGGTAAAATAATGTGGGAATCATAGTGCTTTCAGTCATAGTGCAGTCAGTTACCTGTGGAATAACATCTGACAGCATGAAAAAAGATTTCTGATGGTTGATAGTTCTAACACCAATAAAATTGTAATTCATGAGTGTAAATTGAAATCCCAATGTTGTAACCATTTTTTCCACTAAAATTAATGTGGGAAGAATTAATAAAAACAGGATTTCAAGGTACAGTGATGTTAAAGGAAATATGCTTACCTTTGTAGCTTAAATATTCTGTATATCCAGGGGCATTCCAAGACATTAGAAAAGAAAAAGAAATATTTTAAGTTCTTTTCCATTTAATGATTTTATATATATATATATATATGCATGCACATGTACGTACATTTTAGTTCCTCTAAAAATGATTTCTTCTCCTTAATTTTCTGATCAATCCACCATCCTAAACATCTTTTGGTCAGAAATCTTCTGTGAACTTTGATATATTTGCAGAAGCATCAGGAGAAAACCTCAGTTACCAGTCATTTTATATTTACATCATACATTAGTGGTCAGAACAGCAAACTTTTCAAGCTAAACATTCGTGGTAGGAAAGCATGCCTTCTGAAAATCTTGTTCTCAGATGGAAAAGGAAAAATTGTATCTAGAATGTAGCCTTGAATTTATCAGTTTCATGGCTGATCTCTTTGATAAGATGAAGAGGATACATGTATTTTTCAGCTGAGACTTCAGTGCTTACCACTTCATTGGCCTTATTAGAGGATTAGAAAGACCTGAGTTTTCAGACAGCTCCAATCAGTGGCAGAGCTAACTGGTATAACACAGCTTTTGCTTCATGAGAAGAAGGATTACATCTTCTCTTATGGGGATATGTGGAACCTATTTGCTATACACAGCTACTTTGTTTAACTTTACCAGTATAACCCACTTAGTTACAGGCAGGTCCACAGTGCACTTCAGTGGTGTTAAAAGTCAGAAATTTCAAAGCTAGGATCCAATCACCAGTTGTCAAATTTTAGCAATAAATGGCTGTATTATCTTATAAAGTGAGACATTTTAGCTATAAATCTATATGAAAGAAAAGACTCAAAATGTGGGAAACACCACACAGAGTTTTCACACCATCATAAAATATCCTGAGTTGGAAGAGACTCATAAGGATCATCAAGTACAAGACTTGGCTTTACAGAGGACCACCCAAAATTCAAACTATATGTCTGAGAGTACTGTCCAAATGCTTCTTGACTTCTGGCAGTTCCGTACTGTGATCGCTGGGAAACCATTTTCCAGTGCCCAACCACTCTTTGGTGAAAAAACTTTTTCTGATAGCTAACCCAACCCTCCCTGACACAACTCCATGTTGTTCCCTCAAGTCCTTTTGCTGTCAACAGAAAGATCAGTGCTGCCTGCCTCCCTACTCCTGTTGTGAGGTGCTGTTGGTAGAATGGCTTCAGCTGCTCCTCATATGTATTACACTCTTGACTCTTCACCATCTTCGTAGCCCTACTTTAAACACTTTAACATCTACGTCCTTCTTATATTCTGATGCCCAAAGTGTTCAAGGTGAGGCCACACAGTGCAGAGCAGAGCAGGACAAACTCTCTTCTCCCCCAGCTGTCAGTGCTGGGCCTGATGAAATCCAGGGTATGGCTGGCATTCTCAGCTGCCAGGGTCATTGCTGACTCATGTTCAGCTTGCCTGAAACCAGAACATCCAGATCCCTTTCTGTTGGGCCATTATAGCTTCTCATTCCCCAGTCTGTATGTTTAGCTAGGATTGCCCAGTTCCAGGTGCAGAATTGGGCAATTGCTCTTGCTAAATTTCATGGAACAGGTGCATTGCATAGTCCTCTAATTTGTCAAGATCTCTCTGCAAGAATTCTCTACCCATGTGGGAGTTAGGGTTAGGATTAGTTTTAGGTCACCAGCCTGATGAAACCTTTTTACTATAAACCTTGAAGTCTGACCTATAGCCTATAGTTCAGTAGAAGCCAGTAGGAGTTTTTTTAAGTTTCTGGGACAGTGTAAGAATTGTCTTGCACAAGGGGACTAATGTAAGAGATGTATTCTAATAAACAGCATTAGCTCAGAAGAAACATTAGAAAAAGCTTCTTAAAAACACATAACATGAAAGAAGCAGAGTAGTATTTTCTTTGGTAAATCTATAAGGCCATAGAGTAAGTAATAACAGAAAATCAAGGCTGAAATAATTTTCTTCTAGCACATATGTAGAAAACTGACAGTACAAAGAATTATGGCCATCATCATCAGCTGTTCATTCTTTGTTTGCCCAGACAAGCTTACAAAATCTTGGGAAAACCAGGTTGAGAAATTTGTGACCTCAGAAGTTCAACTGAAGTCAGAAAAATAATCTCAAAGGAAAATACTCCTACTAGGGGTATATTTTATTCTGAGCTTACAAAGCCTTTTCCCTTATCATGGCCTCAGAACGGGATGTCCCATGCTGTAGTTAACAGCTTAGCATTAGTCACTGAGATATCAAGATATTGAAGGAAAGTGGAGGATATTCAGTCACCTTAGTATGCTAGTGATGCTCATTCACATTATAGGCATATGTCAAGAACAATTTAGGTTGAAAAAGATCTTCAAGATCATCAAGTCTAGCCATCAAGCTAACACTATCAAGAAAGTCCACCACTAAATCACATTGCTAAGCAACATGTCTGTATATCTTTCATATACCTCAAGGGAAGAGGATACCACAGCTTCACTATGCATCCTGTTCCAATGCTTAATTACCTTTTCCATTAAGAAATTCATCCTAATATTTTACCTAAGCCTCCCTTGCTGTAACTTCAGACACTCCTTCCTGGCATTCTACTTGTCACCCAAGAAAAGAGATGGACGCAGTTCTCTCTGCAGCCTCCTTTTAGGTAGAGAGCAATGGCTCCACTCAGCCTTCTGTTCTCAGACTAAGCAATGCCTCAGCTTTTCCTTATATGTCTTCTTCATCTTGTTTTCTCTGAACAAATTTCAGCATTTCTCTGTTTCTAGGCATGCAGATTTTTAGGGCTTTATTATTATTATTTCTTTGCTTGCTTGTTTGCTTGTTTTATTTACTGCACTATTTGTTAGCTCAGTTTCAACTTCCTGTGAACACAATTCAAGATTTTTTCTTTCTGCAAAGCAATTTAGAAAGTTAAACTCCATGACAAAAATCCTGTGATTCACAGAAAGTAAATGGTCATGGGGTTTGCTTCAATTTCAGTAATCAAAGGAGGTCAAGAAGGTTCCTTTTAACTCTGCCAAAAAAGAGTCTTGCTGGTTACTGTGCTCCAGCATTGAGCTAATCCAGTGCTGGCTAAGGTTTTAATATCATCCCTCAAGCAAAATCATGTGGTTATTTCTTCCTTGATCTTTATCTAAGTGATCATGAATGTACAAGACTGCATACTATAACTGGGACATAGCATACTGTGTAATGTAAATTATGCCACAAGATATTTGAAAGAACTGAAATTATGACTTAGTAATAAGAAAACAGAAGAATTGTTTTTCTTAGTTTAGTCTATCACTTCTGTATTATGTAGTTAGAATTTCATTGTTACTGTACATAAAAGCACTGTTACTGCTCCTGTTGGTTGCTTTCAGTGTGTGAACAGTTCTTTCAGACATACCTCTTCACACAAAATCGCCAGTCCTGATTAGAACTGAGACATTTGTGACTGCCTTAACTTCAAAGTGTTGGTACTCCATAAAATTAATCTGAAAAATTTTGAATTTTCATAGAACTTCCTGTGTCATATATTCTAAGTTTGGTAATATGTAATTTAAATAGTTTCTCATAAGTAATTTAAATAAAACATAAAATTCAAAGGACATATCTCAAATAATAAGGCACTCAGAATTTGCTTTTCAGTTATATGTAATTCCTAAAATATTAACTTTGTAAAAAGCACTCTTTTCTTCACATTTAAATTTTGTTTTATACACTTATTTATACATTTAATAAGGTTCAAACTGAGCTAATTATCTATGTATTCCTTCCTCTGATACTATTAGGAAAAAAAAAAAAAAAAAGAAAATGGAGAAAAAGTATTGCTATATATTAAAAACATTTTCATTCACAGAAACAGCCAATAAATCAGACTTATATGTTTCCAGTGCTGTTTCTCAAATAAACCTTTTTGAAAACAGATGTGATAAACTTAATGGATGGATTGATGACTGTTTAGCATGCTCATTCTGTGTTGTATTGTCTTTCTCATATAACTCTTAAATAATTTGATACTGAATAATAGAATAACTGGCTTTGTAAATCTAAGACAATATAAAATATGAAATTTAACAAATGGTGAAATTATAGTATTTTCAGCAGTCAGAGCATCTAATCTTTTAGGAAAGACAAGCCTATATGAGTACAAAAGAGATAATAGATTGGTTTAAAAATATATATATGTTAAAGCAGGTTGGTTATTTGTAAGTTTTTCCACTCAGGAAAGGATTTGAAAGATTCAGAGTACTCTGAGTTAATGAGTAAGACGAAGAAGGTAAAGCACTGACAAGTTATAAGCTTGTTTAAGCTTTTCAGGAATTAGACTTTAACAATGAGGTACAGAATCAATAACTTTTCACGTGGAAATTAAAAGTTTCAGTGTAGACCTCTACTTCTTAAAATTGTGTATTTCTGTAAAGAACCTGTATGATTTGCAGTGTTTACAAAACATCAAAACAGTTTCCAAATTCCATTCTATACTTAAACATAACAAAACATCAATAACTAAAAACTGATTATTTTTTTTTAATGTTGTAACTTCATGTTTTATTACAGAAATAGACATGACAAAAACAGGATCTGAAAATAAAAATCTACATTACATTCAATTACACGAACAAGAATGTATTGTTAATTAAAACCCCTGGTCATTTTTCTCTTCAAATACTTCTTCAGAAATCACTAGTTCTTCATGGGGATTTTCAGATTACATCTCTGAAATTCAAATATCTGTTAATGTAAATGTGTGTGAATACCTTTCAGAGGTGTTCCAGTAACCATGGCAATTTAGTCGCACTTACATAGAGTATCTTTCATTGAGGGAGTATAAATGAGGTAGAATCAAGTGATCTGTAGCAGAGCTGTATGTTTGTTGCAGATTAATTTTTCATGTTTAGTGATTTGGAAAAAAACAACCAAAAAAAAAAGAGTTAATTTAAAGTAATTATTTGCACCAACAAGCAAACAGCATAAATCTTCAGCAAGGCCAGCCAGGAGCAGGAAAATCAATTTATCCAAACATGTTGGCATATTTGTGTGATAAAAATGTGAAACCCAATATGAACATTTCAGCAGTAGATTTTTCCTGTGTACAATTTGGCTACTGCTCACTATCCCTTAACACAAATAACTATAAGGTACTATGATGTAAGTACAATGTGATATGCATTAAGAGATCTGGAAGAACAATTTCAAATGGAGTCCTAAGCAGTGAAAACCTTCTAAACAAATTAAATGGGAGATAGTTTATGCAGTAGCTGTTGGGGCAGTGTCAGCATGAGAAGATGTTAAAAATGTTGTGTGCAGTGCTGCTGAGAAGGATGGCTATGCCTGGAGCCTCTGAGAGAAAGCACCAAGGAGAGACTCTAGGATTTTGGAGCTGAGTCTGAAATCTTCTATACTCCCATCAAAAAAGAGAAAAACACCCAGGAATCTTGGAACTGATCATGAACTGTCCAGAAGACAAAGATTTTAGAAGATCACCAGAAGAGGAGGTGACATGTACTGAATAAGCCCCAGTGTATAATAAATCACTAGAAAACAGAAAACAGTATGCCTTCTGCATTGATAGTTCCTGTCTGAGCCCTGAGATCTTCCTCCTCTCCTCCTTGAACAGCACATAACAAGTCTTGGTAGGGATGGGCTAGGCAGTAATTTGTGTCTCTGAAAATGCCAGTGTGAAAACATATTTTTTCCAAAAATTTTACAAGTTTTTCAGGATTCTGCACTTGTTCAGGGATGAAGTTCCAAAACCCTGGAGGAACCCAATGTCCTAAATACCCGCCCATAATATCTCACACACCCTGACACTCATAACTAACCAGTCTTGGGGCAGATTTTTCAGTGGTATTCTTAAATAATTATTTAGCTTTAAACAAGTCTTGGAACCTACTCAGGACACTTAGCTAGAGAAGCATTCTGATTTGAACATACCAAAGATATTCAGAATTTTCAAGAGCTATTGTAACTAGCTTGGAGGAGAAGAGGAAGATGAAGGAATAAAAGAAGTTGAATCAAGCCAATTTGCAGAAGAGAAAACCATCCTGCTGGCATTAGATACTGCTGAATGAAAAAAGTGGCCAGTGTTTTCTCTCTGTACTGACTCTTGGATGATGGTAAATGCCCTGTGGGGACATAATGGAAACAGCAACTGAAAACTGAAAAAATTCCTGCTCCATTTCACCTATTCATACTTAAGCTATTCAGTTACCTGAATAAAATAATATGGTCTAAACTTTTGAAAATTTTTCTTCTCTACTTAACACAATTCAGATTTTGTTAAAATCGAAAGTTTAATTCCATTGAATCTATTGAGCTTTGGTTCTGAAATAGTACATGAGGGAATATATTCAGCTTTCATCTGAGGCTGAAGGTCTAAATAAGAGAGACTTTGCACCTAGTATTGCCATTTTTAAAAGCCATGTATTCTTATCCATGTCTTTACTCAGTTGGATGAACTTGACCTCAAACATACCAGTAAAGATTTTCTTGAACAACAGGTAGCAATTAACTGAATGCCTACTGTCCAGTGACATCAAAAAAGTATAATGCTTCATTCTGCTATTCTGAGCTTCTCTTTAATAGACAGAGAATACATTCAAGTTATGAAATTATTCTGTCATTGCAAGCCACTTAATAGCACTACTGGGAAACAAAGGAATGAACAACAAAAAAACCAGCAACAAAATTGCACAACCTAGACACAATAGTACAGTGTCATTACAGAACAGAATTGGTAATTTATTACTTTCCTGCCACCCCCAAAGAACTAGATTTCATCAGCAATATCAAATAATGATTTATTCTCTCATTTGTACATGGATTTTATCAGTGTTCATGATATTTTATAAGATAGGCTAGATCAAATTCCATTTTCACAGTTGAGAGCTACATAAGTTGTTCACTGCAAACCATGTCCTGGGAAGATTAACAGGAAGGGAAGTGGGCAATCGGGGGATGTATTTCACCCAATTTCTTAACTACTCAAAGGTAGTGGAGAAGAAATGGACTCAGTTCATAGGGAAACTAAAATGCTACTCTTGCAAAAGATGCCAATATTATTCTTGGTGATATTAATTTCTGGGCTTTGGAGATAAAGTTCTTAATTAATTCATTTAAAAGATATCTTGTGAAAGAATCTTAATTAGATTAAATCATTATTTCAGGAAGTAATGTGACAAATTAAGCGAAGTTAATTAGGGTAGTCAGGAAATTGGCCTATCCACCAGTTTATGGGCAATGTCTTTTATCTGTAACTATCTCTTTGCAGCAGGAATAACATTTTATTTGAATTTATCAAAGACTTGGGAATAATCTCATTAAGAAAGACTGTGGAAAAAGCAAAAACAAATATTCTCCATAGCACAGTTAGAATTGTTTAATTTATTTACAATAGAAAATCATTAAAAATTAGTTGCTACATGCTCTCAACAGTGGCATCTCAGGAAAATGTTTCATTTGAGACATAAATTTTTCCTTTTTTTATTTTTTCCCCCTCCAGGGAAACAGATTCCTTTGTCTTCAAAATACTGCTTTACAACTAATATTAGCTACTAACTTGGAAGAGAAGATGGAAAGTATTTTTTGCCCACAGTTTAATAACTTGAAATGAATTTTCTGAACTTTAGCTTTTCCATAGACTAGAATGGTGCTACTAATGGAGAAGCATTAGTACATAATTAAACAATAATTAGTTAAGTGGGTCTCATCAGAAAAGCCATGCTGTTAAATGAAATTTCAACCAAAGCAAAGTCCATTTACCACCAGGCATTAAAAAGTAAGGATTAAGCATTGTAAAAAACAGTGAATGACAGTCTTGTGACTGGAATTTTGCATGGTAAAGAATTCAGAAATCATTTACTTGAGAATTTCAATTAATTTATTTATTATTACTCAGCAAGGAGAAAACCCTTTATGCTGCTGAAATATATGAAACACTGTATATGTCTTACTGGTCTAAATGAAAAATATGATTTTTTTGACATCATTATAATAAGAGGAGAAATTGAAATTCAAAAAATCACATACCTAAAAATCATTCATCCACTGCATATTAATATACTCTATTCTGGAGCCAAATTTACTAGACTTTGCCTTTGAAATCCCAAATTATACCTTCTGGTGACCCATGTCTGTTTTGCAATTGAATGTCTATTAAAATGTCATTAGTGGGAAACAACCTTTGCTACTGTTCGAGTCCTATCAGCATAGCAAACCTCAAGACATATTCTCTGCACTGTAAGATATATCCTTTGTGTTTAATATATACTTGATAAAAAAAACCTGAAACATATTGAATACTGAAATTGCTTTATATTAAAAAAAAAAACACAAAAGAAAACAGAAAAAAGAAAAAAATCTAAACACTCATTGATTGAGTTGTTACTTGATTGTTGTTGGCATCTGTGGAAAAAGGGAAGGCAACTGATGTCATTTAGCTGGACTTCTGCAAGGCCTTTGACATGATACCTGCCCACATCCATGCAAGCCAGTGTGTGCTTGCAGCCCAGTAGGCCAAGGGTATTCCAATCAGAAGAGGGGTGGCCAGCAGGGACAGGGAAGTGGTTGTTCTGTTCTACTCCGTCTTAGTGAGGCCCTAGTTGTAGTACTGTGTCCAAGTCTGGGGCCCCCAACACAGGAAAGGTGTGGAGCTTTTGGAGAGGATCCAGAGGAGGGCCCCAAGGATGATCCAGGAGTAGAAGCACCTCTCCTATGGTGATAGGCTGAAGGAACTGAGTTTGCTTTTCCTGGAAAAAAGAAGGCTGCAGAGAGACTTTATTACGGTCTTCCAGTATTTATAGGAAGTTTATAAACCTGGGGGGAATCAACTTTTCACATGTGTAAATAGGTTAAGGGGGAATGGTTTTAAACTAAAGGAAGGGGGAATTTGATTAAATATCAAGGGAAGGCTTTTCACTGAGAGAGTGGTGAGGTGCTGGAACAGGCTGCCTGGAGATGTTGTGGATGCACTGTTCCTGAAGGTGCTCACAGCCATGTTAGATATGGCCCTGGGCAACCTGATCTAGCAATTGACAACCCTGTCTGTGGCAGGGAGGTTGGAATTTCTTGAACCTTGAGATCCCTTCCAACCCAAGCCATTCTATGATTCTGTGATTCTATGATTCTGTGTTGTACATCAGATCATAGTTGGGCTTAATAAGGAATCAGCATTATTTTTTTTTAATAGTTATGAATTTGACTGGAGAGAGAAACCATTTTCTAGTGTAGTAGTTTGCTTGTCACGAGTCATGCTGGCTAACAGATAGGTAGCGGAAATGGTTATGAACCTCAGGCATTTTGACAAAAACACCTTCTAGCATTAAAAATGTGTTGTACTTCTATGCTTTATCTGTAAACAAAAGCAATTAAAATTAAAATTTAAATTATTATTAAAATTATTATTAAAATAAATCCATCTAACAACAGGAGAATTTATAGAAACAGATTTATCCACTGCCTGTTGTACATGTACCTGATCTTCAGTGTATACAAGTATCACTGATAACGGTGTTTGGCCTTCAAAACAAAAAAATCAAAAAAGTATCTATATTTTGAAATAAGTACTTGTAAAATTAGATACGGCTAATAAATCATAATATATAAGCCTACTCGTTACAAAGGATGTTGCTTTTATAAAGCAAGTATGGCTCATATAGTGGACTTCATACAGAGAATAATAGTAATGCATTGAGTCTGCTACAACATTATAGGTACTAATAATATGTAAAGAGCGCTGAATATGAATGGTGATCTTCTTCTAAATAAAGGTGATAAATGTACTCCTGAATTAATGTGTATATATATATATTTTTTTAAAAAAAAAAAAAAAAGCTCTGCTTTTTTTGAACTGATCATCTTTTCTTTACATTAATGTTTTATGACTCCAGATAGTTCACTCAATTATTTTGAATTTTTACTTACATATTATAGAACAATTTTATTAGTTAGTAAAATAGGTACGACCTGACTGATAAAGAGAGTTTAGTTCAGAGTTCTATTTTCTTCTAGACACTTTTCAGTGTACAACAACTTCCTACAGTTTCATTTCATGATGCAAGGTTCAGTTATTGACAGCAAATGTCAGCTACCTTTTCTAAATTTTCAACTCCATTTTATATTAACTTACTTGGGAACAATGCCATGAACAGTCTTCAAAGTCAGTCTGGCCATCAGCAAAACAGCCATTCACTTCATGAACATTCATAGATAAATTCCACTCATGGACTCAGTGATAGCAGACAAAGCAAATTCTGTTTTTCAGAGGTCAGGAAAAATTCTGCTTAACTGAAAAACCCTCTTCCTTCAAATGTTGATTTTCATAAAGAGAAAAATTACCTGGAAAAGTTTCATGTGGAAAAACATATTCTCCAAGTGAGTATTTTACCTATCAACTCCACTATTTTTATTTACGTAGCAAAAGGAACTTTGAACTGTCAACCTAGGCCCCACACATACAAGCAGATGTGATCAGAGCTATCTTATTTATCTATTCTTCAACCCATTCTGTGTTAGAGGTCCATTATGGGGTACACTAGAACACCAGTGTATTATTTATAGTTTCCTTCCTCATTATCATTCTACTACTCTTATTCCTACTTTTATTCTCCACATCTCTGTTCTTCCACCTACTTGTCTCAAGCAAGTTATTTCTGTGTGTTTATTCAATATGTTATGTAGAATATGACCTTGGGAGACAGTTTTAGAGAAGGAGGAATGGCTGATCATTAGTTATATTAATTATAGAGCATTTGGCATAGTCAGCATGCTCAGGATTCTGGAGACATCCAGATGTGTATACTAAGGATGATGGTTGTGTGTATTTAAAAATCTACTTGGTGTGTTCTTGGTAAGCTTTGAACATTAACCAGAGAATGTAGGAACCAAGGGTTCTGATTTTTATTATGTATTTGACACTTTCTACCATGATTTATTTATCCTTCTTTTGTATTTTGCTCTAAGACCAGCACAAAACCAGCACCATCTATGCAGTCTTGTTAATGATGCAGTCAAATGTTATTCAAAGGTTATTGTGATATTTAATGGTGAAGTACACATTTTACCAATTTTTCATATGTAGTACTGTTTTTGTACTCCCACCAGTTCCTTTGTTACAGTGCATTACAGCATTAAATGTAATTTCAGAGAATTGCAGTTGTCCTATGCTTAATTGACTCCGGGACACAAAATTAATCATTTCACAGGCCATGTTCATTTTACTTCTCTCCATCTCTCTTGAATATAATTATGTCTTTATATCTGATAGACTCATGATTTAATGATAAAATTAGAGATTAATTACTTTTTCTGATTTCTTTATGATCAGATATGGCACCATAGGACAGCGTTATAAGATCAAGGCAGATAATTACAAAATTTTATACTGTTTGCTGCTTTCACTTTTGGATCATCAGTAGGCAGAGTACTGTGCCTTCATCTTAAGGCCATGCTTCACAAATTATGAAAAAATGCAGAGCCCTACTTTAGGCTCTGAAATATATTAATTGGTCCCTTTCAGCCAATTCCATATACAGTACACTCAGTTTCATCCAATGAGTAGGTGAGAGATGATGGTACAGCACAATCTTGAGAAACACTCAGATGCCTGTGTGCATGAAAAATAGTAATGAGTAAAAAAAAAAAAAAAAAAAAAAAAAAAGTTACAATATTCTGTTGTTTCAAAATTGTCTATTGTTGTAAAATAACATTAATTTAACATTTTAACCTAATTACAGTAATGATACAATTACTATTCCTATCATTAAACCTAGTCTTAAAACAGTTGTTTTTGGAAAGTACGTATTTGGAATGTTAAACTTCTATATTGCATCTGACTTTACTGAAATTAATTCATTTTTATTTTGTGTACACTTCAGTGGTATTATTTTGTAGCAACAATTGTGCATGTCTCTTTGCAGTGCTAAGGACTTGAAAATTCTTAGTTTTCTAGATATACAGTGCTGACGCTGCACGTGGAAACAAACAAACAAACAAGAACAAAAAAAAAAAAACAATGGTATTGCACTTTATTTCTAGTTAAGAAGATAATTTATATAGAGAAGCTGGTACAATTGATCCTACATGCCCTCCCTTGCTTTTCAACCTATTACCTTCTACTCTGCAACAAATACAGAAGCAAAGGAGGTCAAATTTCATAGAATCATAGAATGGCTTGGAAGGGACCCCAAGGATCATCAAGTTCCAACTCTCCCCTGACACAAGCAAGGCCACCAACCTCCAGATCTGGTACCAGACCAGGCTACGCAGGGTCCCATCCAACCTGGCCTTGAACACCTTCAGGGATGGAGCATCCACAGCTTCTCTGGACAGGTGGTTCCAGCACCTCACCACTCTTTATGTGAAGAACTTTTTTTTCAGTTTCTCTAGAACTTTCTTCTTCAATATGGCAGAAGTAAGCTATTTTACAGGACAACAAAAAATACAGTCTATGAATAAAAATGGAAAAAGTAGACTCTACTAATATAATTTATATTGTTCAGGAAGTGACACACTGATGTGCATGATGAAAATCCTCGTCTCAGAATCTGTGGGTCAATAAAACTCAAGTTCTGAACCTGTGAACCCCCTTTCATGGAGTCAGAATAATTCAGAAAATGTTCTTCAAGGTGACTTTTATAAATATGAAAATAGCTGTGCTAATCTGGAGAATGCTACTGCATCATTACTGGAGAGCTATTAAATTATACAGTAATAATACTCATTTTCCCATAGCTTTGAAATAGGTCTGCTGTGGTTTTCCTTTGTCTTAAATCTAAAGCTAAGCTTGAAGGTGGGCTTGCTTCATAATTTTCAAATGATAGAAAATGGGATCATTTAAGCCACTGTGCTGCTACATTTTAAATTTCTTATTCATTCTATATAACTCTTTGCTCTTCCTTCATAACCCAGCCTGACTGAATGACCAGTCTGGTCTTTCATCACCTCCTTATATAGTAATATCTTTCCAAAGATCCCCATGCAGTAAATGACTGACGTAAGAATACAGAAATTTCCACTTAAAATAGAAATATAAATAACAGCTATGTGTATGCAACATCAAATTTACATGTATATCTATTGTCCTTTCAGCACACGTATGTTTGTAGAAAAACTTTCATATGTAGCTCTAAAATGGTTACATTTAGAAGTGACTATACTATCTCTGCTTATGATTTATATCTAGTCCTTCCTTGCAGACAAAGCTTCTGAGAACCATATGCTTTTCTCATACAAGTTTTAACACCACGTTCTGTTATATTGTACAGATTTCTAAGTACTTATCTAAAGAGATTTTTACTCAACACATAAACAGTGCTGGTGGTCTCAAAAAATACACTTCTCAAGAGGCAGTATTTGGTACTCAACATGAATGTAGAGCCAGATAAATAGGGAAGGAATGTGACAAGGAGCATTTTAAATTGGTAATTTAATTTTAAATTGATACAAATTTTGTAAAAGGTGTTACTACAAAGAACAACTCCTTCCTGTTATTCCTGGGCTGCAGAGAAGATTTCCTAGACTTCAGAAGAAGAGTTATGAGACAAAAGTCCTTTGAATACTTACATTATTGATGAGAAGGTAGGATAGCTATGGGTGAATCACTATGATGAGTGTTTTTCTTATTCAGCTACTGATGCAGTCCATTTTCTTCTTTCTGAAGGAGCCTATGTATCAGAGGCACAGTTCATGTTT
The DNA here is from genome assembly GCA_035772895.1 of Perdix hodgsoniae. Lineage (NCBI taxonomy): Eukaryota > Metazoa > Chordata > Aves > Galliformes > Phasianidae > Perdix > Perdix hodgsoniae. The sequence continues at coordinate 27,304 of JAPSGF010000074.1, forward strand.
GAAGTGGTCTGGGGAGATTTTTAAAGACAGGGGCTTAAAACAGAGCACATGGAATTTTGTTTGTTTTTATGAAAACTTACAGAATTAAGTATAATTACTGGCTGAATAATTGCAAACACTAGGACAGAAAATGATAAAATATAGCTAAGGAAAACGTAAATCATATGTATACTCTGACATGAAAGTCAGTAGTGGTGAGAAAGGACTAAGGGTAAAAGATGGATATAAAATAGCTACATAGTTATACAAACCAGTGAAATAACTATGGATTTCCACAGCAATACAAATGAGCAAATGAAGTGAACAGGTGTGCAATTGAACCATCTGTTATTGTCAACATTATCTATTGGAATAAAACATGCTGAAGAAAGATGCTATTGAACATGAATATTTGAGTATGATTGACATAAATGCTAGAATAAAATTTCAACCTACAGTAAAATGTACACTTTCAAGTGTAGGCCTTTCAAGTAACCTTTCAAGTAACAGCAAGATTTACATTATGCATTAATTTTGAAGAATAATAATCAAGAACTACTTATTTATACTGAATCACACAGTCATAACTCTTGGTGTAGTCAGATTTGTCTCCTGTTTTTTGTCCCAAGGTTTGGTGTTGCCCAGTGATATAAATTCTCCCATTTGTCGGTATTGCAAAGAATTGTAGTTTTTGAAGTTTTCTGCCTCATCTTTTAGAATGCTTTTAATTCTTAGAAGTGGATGGGAACAAGCTTGAAAATATAGGCAGAATGTACCCTAAAAATTCAGAAGTAGATTTTCAAATGCAAAATTTTAGAAGTCAAACTTATTTTGGTATCTTAATATTTTAAAACATTTAGTTTCAGAAGATGTGCTGTATTTTCAAAATGGTTGTAATAAAATACTGGGAGGTGGTTGGTGCCATGATTAACTTTAACATAAAGTTATCTGAAAGTAATCTGGAAGCAATTGAACTGTACATCTTCTTGGTCTCTACTTTTGATCATTTGTTTGGTAGCTTCTTGTGAAGATCCATTCTCTTTTGACTGAAATTTCTGGTTTTATTTCATTCTCTTTTATCATTGCTTCAGAACTTCAGTTCAGTTGTGGTTCATTCCATGGCTTTATTTATGCTTTGGATTCTGATGAAAATGAAATTCAAAAATGAAAGCAAAATATTGATGCCGCTTCAATGCATTTTTGTGTCTGAAATATTGTATAGTATCACTGTGCTTCAAACTCAGATGTGCAATGAAAAAGGTGGCTTATGTAACACAACAGTTCTTATAAAATAGAGCAAGTTTAACAAATTTAAATTTTATTTGAAGTCACTACTTCAATTCTGTCTACCTCTGGGATACTTTATTGTGCATATCTGAGGAGACTAATTTATAGAGTAATCAGAAATGCTTCAAGAGTTGGAAAATCTCTGCTGTTTCTCTCACAATCATTCACAAAGTTATTCAAATTATTTAAAACATATTTTCAACAGAAAACACAAGGACTTCCTGAATATAGAAGCTTCTTATCAAAATAGAATCAAAGAAATAAATGCTGGTGAAGAAACAAATATTGGTAGTTTTTAACATCAGAAGAAACATGTTCTACTTCAGGCTGTCGCATATTGCCAGAAGTTCTGTAATAGTGGTTGAAAACAAAGAAAATTGTCACTTCTATACATAGTGTTGCTAATGAAGTATATGTATATATTTATATATATATATATACATATTTAGTGTATAAAATCCTTTGAAGAGATTGTAACTGTTTAATTAAAAATATCTTTTGCTCGTAGTCATCTATGTTTATTTCAGAAAATTAAATCTCTTTGATTTTTTTCTCATGCCAGGAAAAAAAAATACAAAAACTTGTCAGATGATTTTAAAAGACTCTATCACATCTCTCTAAAAAATATGCAGTTCAGCTTCAGATTGGAGTTGAGCATTTTTATTATTACTATATTTCTATCTCTTGGAATTTTTGATGTTGCAAGATAAATTCCATTTTATGTAGGAGAACTATCATTTTCCTGTTAAAATATCAAAACACTTTTTAAAATACAACCACTGTGAAGTTTTTTTTAAAGAGTTTGTCTTGTATCCCTTTTAGTGATATTTAAGTCAGTTTTTTTCAGAAATTGCAATTTAGCATGCATTTTTGTCCAGTACCCAAGAGGTAACCAGAAATCTCACATGAGATTCAAATATCCCAAAACAATATAAAAATCAGAGAAGCCAGAGGAACCACAGTATTGCAATTTGTATCCTGAGCTGCATGAAATGAAGTGTGACCAGCAGTGATCCTTCCTTTCACTCCATCCTTATGACATCTCCTGGAATACTGTATCCAGCTGTAAAGCCTTCAGCACTGCTCACAGAATCACAGAATCACAGAATCATCAAGGTTGGAAAAGACCTAAAAGATCATCCAGTCCAACCATCACCAATACTCCCCAGCTAAATCCTATCCCTCAACACAACATCCAAACGTCTCTTGAACACATCCATGTTCGGTGACTCCACCACCTCCTTGGGCAGTGCATTCCAATGCCTGACCACCCTTTCCGAGAAGTAATATTTCCTAATGTCCAGCCTGAATCTCCCCTGGCGCAGTTTGAAACCATTGCCTCTAGTTCTATCACTGTGTACACGAGAGAAAAGGCTGACCCCTAGCTCACCACAACCTCCCTTCAGGAAGTTATAGAGTGCTATAAGGTCTCCCCTGAGCCTCCTCTTCTCCAGGCTGAACAATCCCAGCTCCTTCAGCCGCTCCTCATAAGGCCTGTGCTCCAGGCCCCTCACCAGCTTCGTAGCCCTCCTTTGAACACGTTCCAGGGCCTCAATGTCTTTCTTGCAATGAGGGGCCCAAAACTGAACACAATACTCGAGGTGCGGCCTCACCAGTGCAGAGTACAGGGGGACAATTACCTCCCTATTCCTGCTAGTAACACTGTTTTTGATGCAAGCCAGGATGCCGTTAGCCTTCTTGGCCACCCGGGCACACTGTCGGCTCATGTTCAGCCGAGCATCAATCAACACCCCCAGGTCCGTTTCCTCCACACAGTCCTCCAGCCACTCCGCCCCAAGCCTATAGCGCTGCCTGGGGTTGTTGTGGCCAAAGTGCAGGATTCGGCATTTGGTCTTGTTGAACCTCATCCCGTTGGCTTCAGCCCAGCTCTCCAGCCTGTCCAGATCCCTCTGCAGGGCCTCACTACCCCCAGGCAGATCCACACTCCCAGCCAATTTGGTGTCGTCTGCGAACTTACTGAGGGTGCACTCAATGCCCTCATCCAAGTCATCAATAAAGATACTGAAGAGGACAGGCCCCAGTACCGACCCTTGGGGAACACCACTCGTGACCGGTCGCCAGCTGGATTTAACTCCATTCACCACCACTCTCTGAGCCCGGCCCTCCAGCCAGTTCCTTACCCATCCAACAATGTACCCGTCCAAGCCACGGGCTGCCAGCTTCTGCAGGAGAATACCGTGGGAGACAGTATCAAAGGCTTTGCTGAAGTCTAGGTAGACCACATCAACAGCCTTTCCCTCATCCAGCAGATGGGTCACTATATCATAAAAGGAGATCAGGTTGGTCAAACAGGACCTGCCTTTCATGAACCCATGCTGGCTAGGCCTGATCCCCTGGCCACCCCGCACATGCCGCATGATCTCCCTCAAGACAATCTGTTCCATAACCTTCCCTGGAACTGAGGTCAGGCTAACAGGCCTGTAGTTCCCCGGATCCTCCTTACAACCTTTCTTGTAAATGGGAGTCACGTTGGCAAGCCTCCAGTCTTCCGGGACCTCACCAGTCAACAAGGAGCGCTGGTAGATGATGGAAAGCGGCTTGGCTATCACCCCTGCCAGTTCCCTCAGCACTCTCGGGTGGATCTCATCCGGCCCCATGGACTTGTGGCAGTCCAGTTGGAGTAGTAAGCCTCTGACCGTTTCTTCCAGAATCACAGAGGGTTTAGCACGCTCCCCAGGCGAGACTACCAGGTCAGAGAGAGGAGTACCCCGAGGATAACTGGTCTGACCTTTAAAGACAGACGTAAAGAAGGCATTCAGAACCTCCGCCTTTTCCTTATCCTCAGTGGTCACATTCCCAGCATCATCCAGCAAAGAGTGGATATTCTCCTTTGTCCTCCTCTTACTGTTAATGTATTTATAAAAGAGTTTCTTATTCCTTTTCACCCCAGCGGCCAGGTTAGATTCAAGCTGGGCTTTTGCCTTTCTGATTTCACCTCTACACATCCTAACGGCTTCCTTGTATTCATTCTCAGTTGCCCGTCCCTCCTGGAGCCCGTCCTCCAGCAGGTCCAGAGGAAGGCCATGAGGATAATCAGGTAGCAGTATCACCTCTCCTATGAAGAAAGTCTGAGGGAGATGGAAAGTTCAGACCGGGGAACGTTCCACAGAGATTTTACTGCAGCCTTTCAGTACTTAAGTGGGGCTTATAATAAACATAGGGAGAGACTTTTTATTGGGAAGACATTATAGCAAACTAAAGAGGGAGCTACAAGGAAGCTGGAGAGGGATTCTCTGTCAGGGAGCATAGCGATAGGACTAGGCTTTTGACACTGTCTCCCATAAAATCCTTGTAGGTAAGCATAGGAAGTGTGGATGAATGTAAATGAGTGGGCAGTGAGATGGAATGAGAACTGGCTGACTGCTGGATTTCAGAGGGTTGTGATCAGTGGCACAGAGCCTAGTTGGAGGTCTGTAGCTAGCAGTTTTCTCCAGGGATTGATAATGGGTCTGGTCTTGCTTAACATCTTCATTAATTACCTGGATGAGTGAGGGTTTCAGTTTTGAACTTCCTCTTTTATATTCTTAGATGCTGAACATTAATTTCTTGTCTTAAGCACAAAAAAAAAGTACACTGAAACATTTACTGAGTTCATTATTTGAAATGTACTAGAATAAAACCCAGCTTTCCAGTTTAACCTAAGATGGTTTCTGTAACACAGTATTACAGAAAATTTTATTTTCTGCAATAGAAAAGTGTGAGTTATTATTTTCTTGTTGACTGTATGTTGTGGTTAGTTATACAAGCAAGAAAAAGGAAAATACTATTTTATTACAGAAAAATAAAATTTGAAAATTATGAAAATCCATTATTTTTGAAAGTTTTCCAAAAATGAATGAATGCCAGTGAATGGTCTTCATTGTTTGGAATTAGCTGCCTCCAGTTCTTTCCTAACAAGTAAAGTGGGTACTTTGGTTTCAGTATGTGGTTCACTGCCCATCTCATTCTCCATAATAACACTGGGAGTTTTCTTTTCTCAGAAGGGCTTTTGTTACCATTGCTGCATCAATCATTCTCATATTTCCAGTTCAGTTATTCAGGATCCTTAGGGCTCTATTGTTAATCTTCATTAATGCATCTCTGACTTTCATAACCAATTTAGTTTGAATTCTGAATAAATCAGTACTGCTTACAGAGGACATGCTCATTTCTCTTTCTGCATGTAACTGATTTAGACATTGAGAAGATCAGTTAGTCAGAATTCCTTGAAATTCTGATCTCACTAGAATAACACATGCATAATGAAAAGCAAAAAAATGTCTTAAACTTAGGAACTCAATTTACCTGGCTTTTACATCCCTCTGAAGAGATGTTAACTACCTTAACTTGTCTTATGTGCTCAGTAGGTGAAATCTTATGCAAGTAATCAAGTAAATCAATATACTCCCTATACAAAAACAGTTTTGTTTTGTTTTCTTTTTATTTTTTGCTTTTCTTTCTTACAGGTGACCTAAAGCATAACCTTTGGTCTGTACACAGAGTAGGCAGGGCAGGACCTTACTAGTCATGTCTTATTCCACTACCAGGGGCTCTGTTCTGCCCACACTCTGCCAGGGAATGATGGTTATGGGCTGGGCTGAGATGAGGTATTGAGCCATGGACAGGACTGTGGAGATGCCCCAGGGCAGAATGACCGGACCAGCAACACCACTTAATGACCTCAGTATTCTGAGTCTTTAGGCCATATTCTGTTTTCTTGATCATACTTGCTATCATGACCCATGCACAGACTGAGTGCAGGCAGCCTATGAAGGGAACAGAAAGCTCTGTTTTAGATTCAACAATGAAAATAGAAGTTTTTGTATATACAACTCCACCTAACTTCAGGTGGAAGGCAAAAACTGGTTCTCCATTAATTCTTGAAAGCTGATATTTTAAAGTCAAGTTATTTGTGGCTTTTCTTTCAGCTAAAGATAATTGCTATGTAAGTTCCTTTAATGTAATGTTTGAAGATTTTCTTATCATTCTCCATTTTTTTCCGTCCTGATGAACATGTGCTCTCTTTCCCTGTATTTAAAACATAGTAATATGCACTAAAGGAATATACCTCATCTGTTCACAGTCAGATAACAATTTTACCATCTACACTATATATAATAATTTAACATGTGTCATTTAGTTAATTTTCAGAGACTGGATGTTTAGGTCAGCAATGCATAAATCAGTGATGCTGTAAGAATAGCACAGAGCTTAAGAGGTCGTATTTCATATTAATTCCACAATCAAACATTCTTCAAAGTATCCACTCAAGTTTTTTGTTGTTACTGTTGTTTTGGGTTTTTTTTGCATTCATTTAATTTTTGCATTGATAAAAACCCAATTGGCGAACGAATAAATGTATCGTTGAATACAACAGAATGGAGAATATAAAGAAAGTGTCCTGAACAGGTCCATTGAGAAAAAAAGTGGCTTCCATCAGTTTCCAATACTGTAAGAACATCAGTGATATGATCTTTTTTGGGACCACATAACAGCATTTCCTTACTTCCAAGGACCAGTTGCCAGATCATCTTTAATGCTGTATTTGAAGTCATCTCATTTCTTTCCTGGACCTAGAGTATTTGCTGTTCTCTGTTACTGAAGTAGAGAAGACTTCAGTAGTGACTGATTACAAAGAAAGCTGGATTCTGAAGGCTGCCCTCGCATTTCCTAATCTTGCCAAGCACTTTGGTGTTGGAACCTCCTGTTCAAATATCAGTTGTTGAAATAACCTCCAGCAGGAGTATGTTTTTACTGTTAGTGATCTTGTCTTGTGATAAGTAAAATATGGTCTTCCACTACCAGCCAAGGAAGACTAGCATGTTAAAAAATGCATCTGAAACTTAGGTTTATGAGGATCAGCTGCTGTATTCACACTATCTCCAAGAACTGGGACACTTGTAAGGGCAACGTAAGAGTCTAGAATATGAAGATCTTATTGTTCAAAGTCATTGACACCTAATGTGTATAGTGCATCTAACATACACATCTACAACATTATCTTGAAAGTGTGAATCTTATTCTCATCTGAGACCTAGAATGAGAAAGTGCTTCAGAAATGTGGCAGCAATAAGCAACAATAACTGATTTCCATTGTGACACATTCCATACAAAAAAATAATCTTTGATTAGCTTAGAATACAATTTCTAAATAAAACATTTGATCACAGGAAGAGCTGAGCACTAAAAGAACTTAGAAACTGACTGTCTGGAAAGCTGCCTACAATATAGACCATTTCAGTTGAAATTCCACTTCTTCATGCATTTTGCAAACCATCTTATTCACAAGGAGAAGGACATTAGAGGTCCACAGGACTTGGGATCCTGATAAAGAATTTGGAAATTTCATTGGAGCTTAATAGTAATTAACTTATTTCCTAACCTTTACTATTTTCATTCATCCCTGGATTAGAAGGGAAATGATGAGGTGTTCAAGGAAAGGCTATAAAAATGGCATAATACAAAAATGGAAAAGAATAGCATTGCCATGATAACATATTCGTTATTTAAAGACATAAATAAAAATGATTTTGACAGTAGCACTTCATCCTCATATAAATCACAGGGAAGTTTTAAACTCACATTCCTACAAGTTTGCAATCACAGAATTGCAGGGGCTGGAAGGGACCTCAAGAGATCACTGAGTCCAACCTCCCTGCTAAAGCAAGTACCCCACAATAGGTCACACAAGAAGGCATCCAGATGGGTCTTAAATATCTCTATAGAAGGAGACTCCACAACTTCTCTGGACAGCCAGTTCCAGTGCTCTATCACTCTTACCCTAAAAAGTTCCTTCCGCCCATTACTACAGAACTTCTGATGTTCAAGTTTTAGGCCATTACTCCTTGTCCTATCACTACACACCACCAAGAAGAATCTAGTCCCATCCATTTGCCTCCCACATCCTTTCAGATATTTATAAACACTGATTAGATCCCCCCCTCAGTCTTATTTTCCCCAAGCTGAACAGACCCAGGTTACTTAGTCCTCATGTGAGAGATGCTCCAGGCTCACCTTCGTTTTATTTATCACTTCAGGTACTGGAAACTGAATTGAGTCTTCCACAGTCACAGGTTTACAACTGTGACAACATAAATGCATCTGTGGTGTTAGAACTGAAACAAAAGTTTCAGATTGGTACATTTATTATCTAAATTTTTTCTTTGTGTTTTATTTTCCAAAGCTGATGCTGAAAATATACAGAGCTTCCTGTTCAGGCAGAAGAACACACTGTGCCATCAAATTTTGCTGCTAGTTGTGTATTTACCTCGTTGACTATGACAATATGATAGCTGAAGCTATTTCTTTGTAATACTGCAAATTCAAATACCATTCATGTTAATATAAAACTAAAAAAAAGTTCTGATAACACAAGGGCACAGATTCAGTCATTTCAAATATTATTTTCCTCCTGCCTTGGCTTCCAGTAATAATTCACTCTCTACCAAAACAACAACAACAACAAAAAAAAACACCAAAACAAAAACACCGAAACAAAAGCAAACAAACAAAAAAACCCCACCAAGCTTAAATCAATGAATCAGTAGTTATGCGAGCTCTCAGCAGCACATCTTTCTCATGGATCACATCCAAATCATGCTAGTGTTTGAAGACCTGGCAAGTGATAATATTAATCCACTGTTTAGATATTGTACTGAGCGACATAGTTTGGTGGGAAAATACTGATGGTAGGTGGGTGGTTGGAATAGATGATCTTGGAAGTCTTTTCCAACCTTGGTAATTCTATGATTCTATGGAAGTCATTTCCCGGAAGGAATCTCACTGTTGTGTTTAAGCCTCTTTCCTAGTTAAATGCTTGATAATGACTTTAAAAAATGAATCATTTAGAATAGCTTCTGATCACAAAAAGAACATTAGTTAATTTTTATCTATTCTATTTCTATCTCTCTATGTAGGGCAATTATCACAAAGTCCTGGCAAACAGTTCTTCCTTCTGATTGTTAAAAACGTATCATGGGGAAATAACCAAATTTTTACAACACATGCATGATAAGAAAAGCCATTCACCATATACAGCAGTAAGAAAGCATTTATCAGCAAAGATGTCTGGAAAGTGTTCAGCAACATTGTGCTAATCAGGGAGTAATCTGCTGTTCATCTGCAGTGAATTACATATATTTAGCTGGCAGTTAGGTATACAGTGGAAACTAACAGGAACACTGGTAGTTGTAAGTACAGTTAGCTCAGTGGAGGTCATGAAAAAGAGCCAGAAACTGCTCCAGGGAAAATGGGACTATGTGTATCTATGGCTCTGTTCCAATTACTGTCTAGAGGAAGCTTCAGGAACTTGAAGTCCTTGTCCCTGGTGCATTCCAGAAGCTGAAGTCAGCTATGTAGGACTGTCAATTGAAAATCATCTGAATCTGAACCACACCAAGAAAACAGGCCAAGTGGTAGAGATTTCCTTCTGCAAGGTAGGATGGTGCTAATCAGAGTTATTATTATGGGATTCTTATCACCTGCTGGTAGTGATCAAGGATAATGCAGAAAAAAAATCACTATGTTCTTCTACCTCTCAGATTATTAACTCACGCTCTTCATCCTTGGTGGTCAGTGGCTCAATGTGGTGGCTCAATGTGGTGGTCAGTGGCTCAGTGTCTGGATGGAAATGAGGTCAGTGCTGGGACTGATACTCTTTAATATCTTCATCAGTGACATTGACAGTGGGGTCCAGCACACCCTCAGCAATCCTTGTGGATGACACCAAGCTGTGGAGTGCAGTTAACACACCAGAAGGACAGGATGCCTTCCAGAGGAAACTAGATAGGCTTGAGCAGTGGGCCCACTTGAAGCTCATGAGATTCAACAAATCCAAAGGCAAGATCTTGTACCTGGATCAAGGCAACTCTCAATACAATACAAGGTAAGGGATTAAAAGACTGAGCAGAGCCCTGCTTTAAAAGACCTGGGGGTACTGGTGGATGGGAAGCTGAACATGAGCCAGCAATGTGTCTTTGCAGCCCAGAAAGTCAACCGTATCCCGGGCTGCATCAAATACAGACAGCATGGCCAGCAGGTTGAGGGAGGTGATCCTGCCTCTCTGCTCTGCAGTGGTGAGGCCTCACCTGAAGTACTGTGTCCAGATATGAAGTCATCAGTACAGGAGCATGTTGGAGTGTGTCCAGAGGAGAGCCCACAAAAATGATCCAGGGGGTGGAACATTTCTCCTATGAGGACAGGATGAAAGAGCTGTTCAGACTGGAGAAGAGAAGGCTCCCAGGTGACCTCAGAGCAGCATTTCAATACCTATAAGAGAGATACAGGAAAGAAGGGAACAGACTTTTTAGCAGGGTCTGTGGTGATAGAACAAGTGGAAATGGCTTTAAGCTTACAGAGGGTATATTTAGGTTGGATATAAGGAAAAACTATTTTACAGTGAGGGCAGTGAAGCACTGGAACATGTTGCCCAGATATGTGATTGAAGTCCGACCCCTGGAGACTTTCAAGGCAAGGCTGGATCAGGCCCTAAGCAACCTGATCTAGCTGTGGTGTCCCTGTCCTGTTCGTTGCAGGGGAGTTGGACTAGATGACTTTAAGGGTTGCTTCCAGCTCTAAGGATTCTGATTCTATCCTGCTAGCCCCCAGAGACACTGCAAATGGAGAACTGGAATAAATCATGAGAGACTGAAGAACTCTGGGGCCAGAAATGGAAAACATTAGTTTAGGCACTGTTCTACTAAATCCTACAGGTGATGGTTTGTTCTTCATGTTAACAGCTAGATCCATAACTGATACTATAATTAGTACTTTGGCTTTTATGACAACCATCACTTCTTTGAGACATGTACTGTTAGCAATTTATAGCATTTCTAGAGAAGGCAATCCTCTGACATGGACACTTTTCTGGGCAAATTTCATGCCAAATTTCAGCTAAAAACTCCAAGCTTCAGAACAGTTTGATCTTTGTGGTACTTATCATAATGTCCTGTAATATGTAGAAAACCTGGTTTTAAATACTTCTTGTTCTACCTCATATCTATACTCAGTAAAAGCGCCTCCAAGTATAGTGTCTACTTCCTTAAAGTTATTTGTTATTTATAAAAAGCACAGCAACTTAAACAAAAGAAGTCAATTACTGCCCGCACCTGGAACATGAAATAACAAGAATCTCTCAGGAGCATAATATTTATAAAAAATGGAGAATATGTAAAAAATGAAAAAGTCCTGGATAATTTGAATTCCCTCTTTCCCTCTGAATATGTTCCCCCTTCTTTCTACTCCATCTTCTCTACTCTCCCAAATTAAACAGGTGTGCCAAAGATTTTGATTTTTGAATTTTGGACATTTAAAATTTATGTATCAGAATAATTTTTCCCATATTCCTTATATTGCTTGATACAACTGAAAAAGAACATCCATAGATTTATGTTTTAAAATATAGAAATGAATTATGAAGGGATAGAAAGCTTTAGCAAATGACAAGTGCTGATGTAGCTAATTAGATACAGACTAAAATACCTTCTGCAAAGCACAGGTGAAAGTATAGATAGGTAATTACTACATTTCAGATCCTATCCACATGGCTATAAAATGTGTGCAATCAGTACCATGAAATTGGAAAATAAACTTATGTTCTAAATCAAAGAAATAGGCTTGGTCTAAACTCCACTATTTAGAAGACATGGTATCACAAACAATGTTAATGTTCTTTGACAGTGTTCACAACCATTAGAAAATTGAAGTCATAATGAAACTGCAGCTAACTTACAATCTTCTGGCCCTAGGACGTACATTGTTGATGTGTGTATTTTGGAAGTCCCATCTGTTAGGAGCTAGGCTTTATATACTCAATAATTACTAAATTCCTCGGAGACCAGGTGGCAGGGCAAATTAATTTGGAAAGAAATAGAAAACTCGGGGGGGGGAGAAGAAAAATTGTAGAATAAACTTAATTCAGCATTTTCAGACTTTACTGAATGAGAACAGGAATTAAGAAAGGAAGAATGCATGTGGAAAAATGCAGAGGAGGAAGGCAGAAATGGAAAGGAGAATTTTACATCAAGAAAAACTGACAGAGATATTTGGATATGGGTTACAAGAAGCAGGAATGTAAGGGAGAATTAAAAAAAATCTAAAGATATTACCATTAAAATGTCTAGTTGAGTATATCTATGCTCTCAAGAATTGCACAATCATATACTTGTAAAATCAATTTACAATGCCATATGTAAACCAAAATAAATTTAATCTTCCTTCATATGAACTTTTGAAAATTGCTGTAGTGTAAAAAGGAGAAGAGATGAGAGGAAAGGAAGCAAATCAGCAAATTATTATTATTTTTTTTAAACTCATCAGTCCATGTGGCATGTTCCTAGTTTTTCATACAGAAAGTGCTCACAGAAAACTAACGAGATAGATAGAAACACCAGAACTGATTCTTGTTAATGCAGAAGCAAGAAATTTCTGGCAAGAACACGGGGAACCATACAGTTACATTAAGGTTTCTTTAAAGAGCATCTGGTGTCACATATGGTTCTGCAGTCCTACTCCTTGCATGCTTACATTATTAGCAACAGATGAGACAGAGTAGTAAGGTTAAACTGATTAAATTTTCATTCATGTACTGGTCTATTGACTATACATATAAAATAATCAGGCATATTGCTTAAATTGAAAGGTAAATCTTCATATATTACTATAAATTGTATATGTATATACAGTCATAGATACTGTTTTATATATATATATATATATATATGTAATACATGTATTACTCAGAATTAAGTAATATTAGCTTGCCTTGAACCCAAATACAGGCATACATAAATTGTGAAACCAGCAACAGTACAAATGAGTTCAGTAAAATTGTGATATTATAGAGAAATACAATAAATACTAAGCTTACATTATTTTATCTATGTGAGCAGTGTGGTCACCAAAAGGACAAGTAAAGTGGTGCATGGGAGACACCAAAGTAACAGAAAGATTCTAGGCCAAAAGCAAGATAAGCACTACAGACTTGAGATAGGCAAGAATGCAGGCAAAACGCTCTCAGTCCTGATCATCACAACCTATATTCTATATAGACCTAAATTCTATATAAGTTCTATATTCTAGCAGCATTTCAGGGTGACAAGAGCTTTGAAATCAATGTGCCGAAACTTTTTTCTCTGCTAAGACTATCCCCGAAAAGATCAGAGGAATTTAAAATTCAATACATTCAATACATAAGAATATATAATATTTTAAATAGAAAAATCTTGGAGTCACTTTGTTAAAAAAAAAAAAAAAAAAAAGTACTGTATCAAAAAATACACCTAAATACCTCTCCTTTAGCATTGTATTCCTGCATGAAGATGCTTGAGGGCACCATTTTTTCCAATTCAATGTCTCTCTGAATCACCAGTGAGAGTGCACTTCTTATAGTCCCTGGAAAGGTTTCTTTCAGTCACATAAAGACAGGTTCTCTACTCTCTGCTCCTTTTCAGTCTCACAGGACAAGCTTGATCTGCAAGCTCACATCCATTTGCTCCAGCTCTTAAATGCTGCCAACCTTTGCTACTCCGTATGTCTGGGATTTAAGATGGGTCCCTGCTTTATAAACTAAGGATGCTCTTGTACACTCCAGCTGGATTCAGGAAGGAAACAAATAGATTTTGTCACAAAACTCAACTTTGTCTGTACTTATTATGTAAATAAATGCATGATTCTAAGGCATAAACTTTGTTTACATACAACCCCTCCTTTATAAGCCACAGCTGAGTTGTGATAATTGGGCTGAGATTCCATAAATGTAGAGTAGAGCAACAAGACCGAGTTTCCTGCTTTCTTCATGGTTGAGCTTCTTAGAGAAGAGGTTAACAATACACACGAGTAGTATCTAAACCAAAACAGATGTACCTTTTCAGATTTTTTTTAATTTTGCATACCATGCAGATTTCTTCTATGCTTGGTTTCCAGGACTTTTATTTGAAAACGTATGCTGAAAATACTAGACTCCAGGAGCAGCAGAGAAGCAATAGCAAAGAAGAGATGATCCAGGAGAAGAAAAGGCAGCTTGGCTTTTTAGTTGCAGCTATTTTTCTATGTATATTAAGCACAGAGAAGCTATTAAAGACTGGAATTATCTTCATACAAAGAATAAGATGTTATATACCATTGTGTATTGATGACAATAAGGAAATTGAAACCATCAAGTGGAGTATTTACAAGCATGCATGAAGAAAATTTTCATGACTGGCTATAATGCTGATGAAGGTGAATTTCTGAGTAATTTTCCTGAGTATATTTCCTAAATTATCACAGAAAAAGAATATATTTACAGCCAGTTCAGTGTTTGTTAAGATATTATTTACATTCTAAGTGATCTAGTCTTGTACCTACCACCAGAGACAACTATTTTAAATATTCCTCACACCTGGAACAACTTCACAATCTTCCATACGGTGGTTGTGAACTCTTAGCATCTTACCTCTGTGGATTTCAGCATTTCTGCAGCCCTCTGTAAGTGAAATCAAAGATAAAGATTAAATGGATTTTGTATGCTCTGAGAGGAGCCCAAAATGGAACAAGCTTTCTTTATAATATCTGCTAGTTCAACAAAGAAACAGGCTGAGGGGCACTATTCTACATCTTAGTCTGAATTCCCTGTAAGCAGTTATAATGAACAAGGCTAAGGAATACTGAAACCTCACTCTATCCACAGTTAACTTGTTTCGATGTCTGAGAAATTAGACTAACTTGGAATTTAGTTTCCCAAAAGTCCACAAATTTCAGTACTTCAGCTCTACATCATCTTTGTCCAACAAAAGCAGTGAAGTGCTAATAATGAATCAACAGAATGAGTAGTAAATACTTCACATTTAGCAGTTCTCATTAATGGATCTACTTTATTGCTCTGTTAAACTCCGGGTTTTTAACATTATTTTGGAACTTTGCATGTTTACAGTTTGAGATGAAATTATGATCCTGTAATAATGGTTTCAGAGAATTAGGCATGTATATCACTACAAATTGCCAATCAAGTCAAAAGCTCTTGTTTACTAAAACTCATAAATATGGATGGCACTCCCGGTATAATAGAAAATTTGCTCTCCATATCTTTGGTAGATTAGTTTATAATGCTAATTTTTATGATTTTTGCAAAGTAGAAATATTAACTTAAACACAAAAATTAGTACTCAGTGTTTTGAAGCTAACTTTACTTAGATGAAATTAATACTAAATTAACATGTATCCCAATACGTCATTACAATCTCAGAGATAGAAAAAATAGGAAGTAGTATAATGTTTAAAAAGAGTACCAAACTTGTTAGAGAAAACAACAAAAAAATGAGGGAGAGCAAAGGGTGACTCAGTTTTCAATAATACTGATGTATTAAGTATGATAGTACAAAATAGCAAAACGAATGCTGTAAGGAAAAAAAAATTAGAATATATCTGAATACAACCCCAAAAAAGTGCACTTTTTTCCCACATGAATCTTGCTTTTTTTTTTTAATTTTGGGAGATATTCATTTTATTTTCCTTTACTGCATTCCAAAAACACTGAAAAAAAAATTACTGGTAGGACACAATCTGTGCTCATTTCAAAATGTTAGAGCATGTTGGCTATGAGTGAAAAATAGGGAACTCTTATTCCTCTTCCTCTGTTATACCTCTGTCAATACATATTCTCTGCAGTTCTCACTGTGTGTTCCTCTAAGTCTGAAATTTACCTCCCAAATTTAAGATATAAAGAGATGGACTGCTCAGAATGGATCAAACAGAACTGATGTGTTGATCTGCAGTGCACTGTGATTGTAACACTCTGATTCACCAAGAACTGATTTTCTTAATCTCTGATTGCAGTATTATTTTTTCCTCTACTAATGGCCTATGTATTTTAGAAGCAACTTTCCTTAGTTTCTCAAAAGTTTCTCTTTAGTTTTCTCGATTATCCCCTTGTTTTTTTTTTATTTGTTTGTTTGTTTATTTTGTTTTTTTGTAATATTCCCCTCATCAAAAAAGATGAAAATTAAATGAGTAAAAATGAAGCTAACATGCAAAAGTCTCTTGAATAGGTTGATTTACATGTAATTCACTTTATTCTTAGATTCAATCTGCAGTCTGCATCCAGTTATTTCCAGCTGACAAGACTTTTTTTATTGCCATCTCAGTGTCTTTCAGCTTTTAATTATTCCCTAATAATGTCCTTGTGAACAGCAGTTTTAAAGCAGCAGATGCAGTGATTTCTGCCTTTTCTGATATTAGCATGCAAATCAGTCTAAAACAGAACTGGTAATTTTTAGCTTATTTTGTATTTTTTGATATCGGACTCCTTACTGCTTAGAAAGATGGAGAGAACAACACCGTGTTCCATATCACTACAAATGAGCCACATGTAATGACTCTGGACAGCATCACCAGATGAGAATTTTTAAAACTCCTGTCATACTTTACACATGTTCTTGGTTAAGACAAAAACTGAGGTGAAAACTACTGGATAACTTTCCCATTATAAGGACTTCCACTGATTTCACATAATATATGAATCTATCCTTTTTCAATTCAAGGCTCAGTGAGTTAAATTGCAAAAGGATTGTTCTCACCTCACATCTTGGAAGATGTGTCCAGCTAAAGTAAATGCTGTAAGCTATGCAATAAGTATCTGATATAATGATTAGTATAATAAAATAACTCTCAGGGGAGGGGGGGAGCGGAAGGGGGGGGATGTAACTCCTTGTAGTTAATGAAAAGGAATTGGTAATTAGATGACAAGACTCATTTGGCCAAGTATAAACAGCTACAGCTGGCCAGATGCATAACTTCTCTGTATCCAGACAAGGAAAGGAATTCCTACAACACAGAGCTATTCATTTGAATAGTACTATCACAAGCCTACCCTGAAAAACAGATGCTGTGCAATTCTATTTCATTATCTTCAGGCTAATTTTGTCTTGTTTCTGCTGTTAAAGCTGAAAATTTTTAATCATCAAGTCTGGCTTCTGTCAAGTATTTGTTTGTTTGTCTTTTTATTTGTTTGTTCCAAATACTAGTTAATTACATATATTTAAAAAATGTTCCTGAGTAACTTTGACAAAATTAAATTGCTAAGTTAATTTAGAGGCTCAAAAATTGTCTTTGGTTTGAATGAAAAATGCAGTTTTTCAAGAATACAGGACTTTAAAGACACATTCAACCAAGGAGCAGAACATCCCGATGTCCTATAACTGGTAATTGCCAAACATGGTGGCTTAGGGAATAATTACTGCCCCCTATTGCTTTGGTAATTTGAGCAGTAAGTTACTTATCTCAGTTAATACTTCAGCAGTTTCGCACTCAAGTTCCTTTAGAAATCCTGTGTAAATACTATCTACTGTTTTTGCCAATTTTTATTTTCCATTTTATTGATTTACTCAGAAATGTTTTCTGACACTTTAAGACTGTTCTTCCAATGTTTCCAGAGAAAAGAAATGCTTAACTGTGGGAAATTCGCAGTGATTCTCTGTAGTGAAGGCTTCCTCGCTAACCTCTCAGCTGTGAGCCCTATACATTCTCCAGCATGCTTCTGCTTCTGCTGTGCTCAAAAAAAAGCCTTATGGTTATTATTTAAATCTATTAAAATTATTTTAAAATATATATTTGGCTATTTCATTATCATGTTATGTTTAACCTACCCATGTTTACATTCTCTTCTATTTTTCTCTTAGATGTAGGATCTACATTTTTAGAAATGTCTTTCAAATTCAGCTGTTTGTCATTTGTTTCAACACACCAAAGATTGTTTCTTGCTAAACCTAGTAACTGATTCCAAACTGATCTTGTAAGAAGCTCCTAAGTTTTTTTTACTTCCGTCTCCTGTTAGTATAACAATAATTCATCAATATTATTGATTAATGCAATCATTTTTTAAAAATACAAATAAATAAAAAGTACAAATAATAAGGGTAAACATCAGACTAATAATGAAGATCTCTGGGCTATCAAAATAACCCAGGGATTTCCTCTGCCACCAGGCAACATAAAGCTTGTATATTTACCCACAGATACAAGACTTTACCAGGATAAATGATTAACTGTATGACCCTTATCTTCTCTGTTCTTCAGCTTTTGGTGGGAATGCCAATATGAATAAAAAAAAGGAAAAAAAAAAAAAAAGTTTCATGTAAAAGCAAACAAATAGATTTTCTCATAGACCAAACATTCGGAACAGTGTTCCATTTGTAAGTATATATGACGCTTAGCAAAAGCACATGTGACATCCAAGGTCACTGTTTTAAACAGGTTACTTCATATTCATATTCAGTAAGGGTTTTTCTCAGCTGAACTTCTGTCTAGAAGTTTAGAAAACCTACCTGGAATCACCAAATCTCTCTCATATCCACATGATATATTATATAAAAAGACAATCTTGGAGGTAGAGTAGAATATTTTCTTTTTTGGTTCTGTTTAAAACAATTTTTGGTTCAGCATGATTTATCCTAAGAAAATTATGTTCTCTTGTGTTTGATGAGAAATGTATTTTTGTTTTTCATTTGTATGTATTCAGAAGAGAGATGGGATCTCTAAGTCACAGATGCTACCCCTTGTTATTGCGGCTAGTTGTGAAAATATATGTAAAGGAAAATGCACCCCATTTCACACAATACATTTGTGTGAAATAAAATGTTTCTTAGGAAAGGTAATTAAGCATTAAATGAAAGTTATTTAATATACGAGAGGTACAAACAGAAAATGAAAGTTAGTGTGAAAAATAGAAAAACAGATACATTCAAATACTGAAGATAGCATTTGATATTTGTCATCATGAAATTATTCAGTCCCATTTTACAATTAAAAGCAGGGCTTGTTTTTGTTTCTATCAGGACCAAACATATGGCTATCAATTTTTTAGAAACTCCAATTTCATTTGTGCAGCTACTGAACGTCATATGGCAGACCTCATAACTTTTTCATCACTTGTGATCCTCTGCAGGAAGCTATTCTTGATGAGTTCCTTGTTCTTCCACTTGTTATATAAAAGTATCTTCTCTGACTTAATCTAACAATAAAAAGTTTCTGCTTCATTTGAGTGCTACAAGTGCTAAACTAATTTGAGCTCAGGAATGCTGTTCTCGCTTTGTTCAATTTCTGTTTTATGCCTTTTGAAGCCCATCTCCCTTCTCTAACTGGAAAGGGTAACCAACCCTTTCAACAATCACTAAGAATCTCTCTTGCTCATCATTAGGAACAGTGGTGCAGAACTCCTCATTAGGGCAGGAAGCATTCAATACATCATGCTGAACTTCAATTTGTGCTGATCTTTGCTTTTTTTTTTTTTTTTTTTTTAAAAAAAAAAAAAAAGATCAATTATTATTTGCCTATAGTTCATCTTTGCATCGCAACAGGAACTTTGCTACTGGAACGATAACTTCAAAAACAATCTCCCCACTTTGTTGGATCCTCCCATCTCCTACTGTTTTCCTGGCAGATAAATTTGGCTAGTGATTAGAACACTTGCCTAAAGATCAAGAAACCTGAGCTCTACTCATAATTATGTGTATTCACTGTGTAACCCAATCTGTTCCTCTGCCCATAAAAATTGAGATAATAGTACCCACTTCTGTAAAGTACTTTAAAGCTTCAGATAAAAGATGCTGTAAAAGCTAAGTGCTATTATTAAAGCTTTCTCAGTAAGTTGGGTATCAGCCAGAGGAACAGAAGGCTAGACACAATACCTCACCATCAGAAAGACTACACTAAAATGGAGGTTACAGTAAATGACAAAATATTTCAGTTCTCACACAAACTTTTAACAAATTCCATCACCATTTTGATATGCATCTCATAGTGCTTTTTTTAAACAGTAACTGCCAGAATCTCTCAGTCTTCAGAGAGATCTCCTATTTTGGAAAAGAAAACTCTACTGCTTCAGAGTCTGTAGAAACCTTCCCAGCAACCTACACCTCAGTTTTAGTATCCTAGTGGAGCACCTCAAGAGATTTAAATGAAATGCTCCACACCATCTAAATTATGACTAGTTAAATCTTTTTTACCAAACTGAAACAAATGTTTGTCCAAAAGAGCTGGGTTCAGGAGAAATTGAACCTATTTCCCCTACAGTCTACTGCACTCTGCAGACTCTTCTGTAGTTCAGCCTGTACCTAAAATCATGTCTGATAGAAGCTGAGAATACTGAATTCAAAACTGCATGCAATAGCTACAGGCACTTTTGAAAATCTGGAGGAAGAGAATGAACAGCTCTTTCATAGAATAAAACCCGATGAGAAAGTCAATGTCTTAGGTTTGAAGAAAGAATAAGAAGCGGTTATTCACATGGTGTATGACTAAGTTGAAGAACTACTTGCCATGCAACATTATGGACAACAAATGTTCCCATAAATGAAAAGGTAAATTGGTTTGTTCAATATAAACCAATCTGCAGATTTTACAGTTGAATCAGAAACTTCTTGTACCGCAGCTTACTGGAAGCTGTGACAATGTTTGAGAGACTGCACATATGCCTCCTCTATATTCTTTTACTCTTAGGTATCCATTGCTAGCTACTGTTGACACAACACTAGGCAACAGGTACCTTCAGTTCTTAACGTAACCTTTGGTTACAAACAGGTCTGTTCATAGA
>JAPSGF010000074.1:48143-66273 GCA_035772895.1 Perdix hodgsoniae
TCAAGCTTTTTCCACTTGCTTACTTTAGATACATTATTCTTATATTCTTGGCTTGGCTTCAACCAAACTGGTAAGCATTTTTGATCACAGCGCTCTCTCAGGGAGATTTTGCTAGAGGCAGGAGGGCCTAAAAATCTGTTCTCCTACTTCCTGAAGAATATTTAAAATATTTGAAGAAATTCAACAGAAACAGGTATATATATATTTTTTTTTTGGTTATAATTCTCAGTGAAAAGCAGTTTTTCATTTTATCTAAAAAATCTTTGCATGCTGTGTTGTTTTGATCATTAACTGATTTATAAGTAAACAATAATTCACCTTGCTCATGCAAAACAGACCTAATAAATGCTGAAACCCCCAAAACCTAAACATAAGCTGCAGTAATTCTTTTCCTGTCTCCATAACAGAGCTAACTTAACAATTCCTACATTATCATGACTTCACATAACCTAAAAGTCACTTATCTCCAAGTGAAATTATATTTTGATTTTTACAAGAGCTTTATAGTGCAAAAATAGTGGGGGATTTTAATTATTTTTCCCCCGGCAAGTAAGTACAGGAAACCTCTCCTGTTCTCATCTGCCATATTTCCCTTGGGATGTTCCCATTTTCATTGTACTAGATGGACAACACATTCTGAATGAAAAAAATGAAAGCTGCTCTTTGATTTTTTTCCTTCCTTATTCATTGCATGAGACTTTACCTTATTTCCTGGAACCCATTCAAACTTTACACTACATTCAGACTTATTTTCTCTGTACTGTTCCTAAAGGATCACTGCTTTGATTACTGCACTGAGTATTACGCAAACAATATTGTTTCTTCAGAACTCTTAGACATGTACAGAGCAAGCTGAGGTGATGCTTATATACAGCAAAAACAAACAAACAAACAAACAAAAAAACAGTTTGCAATTAATGTTCCCTGTATCTTTTGGCCAGTCAAGTCTACTTCTGCAAGTACAGCTTAATTTCTTTCTTGCTGTGACCAGTCAGAATAGTAGCTTATTAGGAGCAGATAGGAGCTGCTCATCTGTTCTCCTAGGTGAGTTTTGGTAACCTCCAAGAAACCCCTTCATTAAGGCATAGCAGACTCCCGCATCCAGCTCTTAATTTTAGCGTTGAATGGGTGACAAAGCTCTCGTTTTGCCTGTGGAGCTGCTCAGCTTGTTCAGCAGGCTCTTCTGCCTGCTGCTGTGCAGTGAATGCAGGAGCTCAAGGAAGGAAAAAAGTACGCCAGCTTTACTGATGACTGGTAGGATCGGGCTCTTGGAGAGCCCTCTGAGAGTGGCCAGACCCAGAGGCTGACTCCTGAGCTGTAGCAGGTTCCCTGTGCTAAATTAGAAAGGAAAGGAAAAATACATTCTGTCTGGTTTGCTCTTGAACAGAAACTTTCATTTAGAAGTAGCTTGTAGTCCATTTCCATTATTTGTGGACAGAGCAATCCCCACAGCCCTTTTCATTAATTGGCACTTGTACAAATGTGTTCACTTGCATGTGAATAGGTCAGAGATCTGAAGAGACAGTATGTAGTTTGACACTAATTGTAAAGATGATCTGCTTTTCATTACATAAAATGTCAGAATCATACCAAAATAGGTATTGTCTACACTGAAAAACATTTTTCACTTATCTAGAACAAATATATATATATATATAACTCTGTGGTTTGTGTCTCTTATTTGATCAGCTTTTCCTGGGAGGAATCTATACTGGTAGATGAGCCTAGTAACACTGACAGAAATGGTAGCTGACCTCATATCCAGCAATAGCTTTCTGGATACTTCTTGGTGTTTGTCAAGTAATTCTGCAATGCACTTCATGTACTTCTGCTACCTTTTTGTCCTTTAATACATTGTGGTCCCCTTTTCTCTCACTTTACATTATACCCACACATCCAGTGTTTATACAACCTCAGCCATATTGGTTCAAATCTAGATTGTAGCACAGAAGTTCTTTTATGCCTCTGAGACCAACATAGAGATACTATAGGAAGGCTTACATCTGCAAACTGATTTTTCTCTGCTTGCTTGGCTCCTTGACTCAGTGAGTCAAAAGAAAGTTCTGTTTGGAAGGGAACTCTGGAGATTACCTTGTCCAACATTCTCTTGAAAACAAGAGAATTTACAAGCTCTAATTTACTTTGTCCCAAGGTCCTGTCAAGTCATCCTTTAATGTTTCCAAAGAAGAGATTTCACTAGCCCTGTGGAAAACCTGCTAAAATGTTCTCTCAGACTGGAGATCTTTTTCACTATACTTAGATCAAGTTTTTTTTAATGAAGTAATAAGTGCCCATTGTTTCTTGTCCTGCTGTAGACCTTCCTTGCGAAGAGAGCACCTCTGTCTTTTCGACCACATTATACTGCAAGACTGATTAGATAGTCCCAGTGGGAGGTTCTCTTCTCTATAATCTGCAAATTCAAGATCTTCAACTTTCTTAATATGCCAAGTTCTTCAGCTCCCAATTCTTCAGTTTTCAGTGTCTCTTGTGAGACCAATGAGATTGGTATCTTGTGAGACCAATGCTGGACACAGTATTCCAGCTGTACTCTAGCTAGTACTGAATAGAGAAGAAAATCAATTTCTTTGATTTTGCTGGTTCTCTTGCTGATGATTCCAAGAACACAGATTTCCTTTGATGACTTCCTCTCATCGCCATAACTTGCTTAAACTGGTAGAAAATGGCTTTGCAATGATATCTCTTGGATGAATAAATGATATTACTTCAGCTATCTGAGCCACGTTGTGCTTAAATATGTAAAAATATGTAGCTAGAAACATTCCGTAATCCAGAAGAGGTATGGAAAGTTTTCCTGACAACAGATATAGACTCGATTCTGATGACTAAAAGAGTGTAGCAGAGTATTTGAAGCTGTGGGGTTGATTTGGGGTGGACAGTTTACTAGGGAGAGTTGAACAGTTGCAAAATTGCCAGGAACACAAGCTTTGTCAAATACATTTCTGCAAGAGAAAAATTTGCTTCAACCAATGTCAATCTCCTTAAACATCCATTAGTGCCAGGAACCTGAAGATGAGATAATATCCATATAATTATTCTTCATACTTTTTATATACACATCTAGAATAATGCCAGAATTTGTGTACTCACCAGTAATGAAGGAGGCACCCTGTATGGGTTTCATGTCTAGACTTACTACTAAGACTATCTTACTGCACAGATACACAAAGTTAGAGGAAAAGTATGGTTATCCTGAATATTTTCCCTAGTATTTCTAAAATTGCCAAGAAAGACTTTTAATTTAAAATTACCTTTTCCTGATAGTGAATAGTCAGTGAATGATGGGAAAACAGCAACCACACTCAAAGAAAATAAACAAATAAATAAAGGAGAATTGCACTCTGGAATGACAAGAGGCAATTACAGTTAATGACCTACGACAGCTTAGCTTGTTTTGATTAGACAATACATAAAGACAGAGAAGTTTGGAGGCACAGTTGGTGTGACTTGAGCCCAATGGCTGAACAGACAGGAAATTTTTTAGTGTATATGAAATGCAAGGCAACTCAGTGACAGAAATTAATGGAAATACACTTCAGCTCAAATTTTCAATGAGCTTGCATGGCTCAGGTGACATATGGAAATTTATTATTCTTTCATCTTTGTATCACGTTGTTGAGAAATTTTTAATGGATATTTGAAAGTAAGAAGTACTTGTTCTACAGATAAGTCATTAATAAGATGAAAGAAGATAAAGATAACAGTTTTTTAAACCATCCTTCTTCTGATCTGCAATTGACTAAAGGTTTGGTTTTCTAATTTTTTATAGATGCCTGACAAATTGTGTCAGAGATTATAGCACAGAGTTCTGAACAAAAATGATTGAGGTAGTAATAATACAACTTCATAATGGATAATGAGTACAGAAATTACACTGGAGGTGTATTTTACATATTTTTAGTATCAGAGGTCTGTGTCAGTAGCATCAGTGTAATTCTGCAGTACTTGGCAGACTTCATTTTGACATCAGTTTCTTACAATTTTTAGAAGGCTCTTTATTTCCTACATGATGTATTTTGCAAGAGAGATTATTTTAGACACAGGTAATAGGCTTTGTAATCACCATACTATCTTTGTATGATATGGTAATGTAACTTGGGTTTATGCAAGCTCTGACTGTCGATTATGCTTTATTCCTTGTTTACACCAAGCAAAAGAACCCATGAGTATAACTCAAGATGCTGATTCTCCAGTTGACTGTGCTAAGCTGCCTGTGGGACTCATCTGGAATATCATTTTCAGGCATGTTATCAAACTGAAAATATTACAAGAAAGTGAACTGATTTCAGTTTTTATTCTAAGAGAGATAAAAAATATGCTTGTATTATATACCTAGTATTTCCAAAAGTAGATGTATGACACGTTTTATTTGTATAAGCTAATTTATATATAAAAATAAAAACATTTAATTTAAAGTGAAATACATTTACCCAATGAGTCAAATAAAAAGAATTATGAGCACGTGGTCTCGGAAGTATAAATACAAATATTGTATAGATTTTAGCTTTTTAAAGCAGTGCTTTCCTATTGCAGGCCACCATGTCATATCCCTGCTCTCCTAATTTCTTATGTAGGCCCATGATGCCAGAGGATGATGTTGGTGATATGGCAGTAGAGGCTGAATCTTCTCACCAATGCTCCATTACATTTTGTTACTGTGAGATGAAGCAAAGGTTTGTCATTGAATTCTTCCATGGGGAAATAATAGCACTCATTGACATTAACTGATGCTTATTGAATGTTTCTGGAGACCAGTCAGTGGATTTGAGCACAAAAAGGTAGTGAGTTGTGCAGTTCTGCAATGGTGACAGCAATGTGAAAGACAAACCATGTTCTGGATGACTGTGCACAGTTGGTGCAAATTTTGACAAGTTCAGTGTGCAGGTACTTGTTCATCACTGGCAAAAAAGCATAATAGTGGTGGCAATTATGCTGATAAATAGAAATTTGTAGCTGGGAATTTGGTCTCTCAAATAGTGTTATTGTTCTTTTTTATCTGTTGTTGTTTGCATGGAAATAAACAGGAGGCATTACTTTCAGAGTGACCTACATGTGTTCAAATAGAAATACTAACCCAAAATAACCGTTACAACTACTACCTACTTCCAACTTCTACATTTTTTGCTGTTCTCATTAATTCCAATACTAACATGTTATTGTGGCATGTTGCTAAGTCACGATTATGAAAATTGCAATTGTTTAATGTCTCACATACTTTTCTCAATCTCTTGATAAAAGATATTTAGGACTATAGACAAAAAATAGTCTTCATTTACAGAGTACTCAGAAGATTTTAATGTCACCTGGAATACTGAAATTCATTCATAAGCTCCACCTTGGCTATTTTTGTCTAATAACAAGTGGGGAAAAAGGTTGAAATGTTATTTTGTGCTGCTGAATGGCAATAGTGACTTTCCATTCTAATTAAGTTCAAACTTACAATTAAATCCTCTAAGGTGGATTATAGATAATATCTAAAAAGTAATCACTAGCAAGTACCCACTGTCTACTTTTCACTAATGATGGAAAGTTTTTGTTATATTATCTTTCAATTACCTGGAATATCCTAGTATTCTAAGGAAAGGGTACCATAAATTTTTACTTCTTGTAAAATTGACAAAGAGATTAATGAAAGAGAGAAGATCACTGTGTGCCAATTTTACTTCATTTTTTCCTTTATTGGAGCCAAAGGATAGGCTAGGGTAAAATATTCAATTGATTCAAACGAAAGTGTAGGAGAGATCAGGCAAGGCTAGAAAAATCAAATATGAACCAAAATAATTATACTGCTTAGGAGAGGCTTAGCAGAATTGTGATTTCATCCTATTATCTGTGTGGTATGTGTTTCTGTTAAAGGCCTCACCCATGTAGCCATAGTTCGGAATAGAATGTAAACTTTCAGAAAGTTCCTACACTTTTTATTCCTCTGTTTGTGTCATACACAAATGCAAGTTTGTCTTGTTTAATTTCAATTCTGAAGCCATGAAGAAAGAATCAGTGATGTTGGTAGACGCTTCTCCCTCACAATTTATGCTGTGAATGTCCTGTAATATTAAACACAGCTCCTACCCATTTTTTGCATCTGTACTTTGAGATCCATCTCTCTTTATTTGCTAACATCTATTTAACTTGCACAGGACAGCTTATTGAATTGCACTTCGAGTGACCAAGACAAGTGTTTAAAACTTCAGGAAAGTCTATTATTGAGAAATTGTCAATGCTCCAGTCAGGGACTATTGGCCATTTATCTTTCAACTACTTCAGTATATTTCCACAGAACACTGAAACTCAAGCTCAGGCAGACTTTGCAGAAAAGGGCAAACTTGCCATAGTAAAGACATGGATGAAAAGGCTGGAACCAGTTTTGAATGATTATATCCAACATGAAAGGTGGGGAAGACAACAAAATAAGCATATCATGCAGAGGGAGGAGGGCGGGATGAGCTCTCCACTCTGTCTTGCTGAGGGTCCTCAAACTAACAGGTGAGACCAAAAAGGACAGGGAATACATTTGGCAGTGAAATAAGAATTTCTTGTAGTTAAGAACATGAAATGACCATTTTAAGTAAATGCTAGGTGCTTTTTTCTTTTTTCTGCTTTTTTTTCTTTTTTCTTTTTTCCTGAAACATTGTCATGTCAGAGTTTAAGCCAGAGGACTGGAGAACCCTCAGGCTTCCCTGGAGAGGGACTATGGCCGACTGACATTTCAGACACTGATCTCATGACAGATCAGGTGGACAGCAGTATACCTGCATGCATATCATCTGCATGTATAAATTAAGTACAGTATAAGTTTAGCTGGATCAGAATTGTTTTCTTCAGGGTGTGTGGTATGATGCTATGTTTTGGTTCCAGGAGAAAAACAATGCTGATAACACACCAATGTTTATAGTTGCTGCTAAGCAGTGATGTATAGAGTCAAGGCCATCTGCAGCAAAGGGCCAAAGGAGATGAGAGGAAACAGAATCAGGACTGCTGACTTAAACTGGAGAAAAGGATACCATACTATATGACATCATGTGGAATGAGAATTTTGAAGGGAGTGAGAGTTCCTTTCTCTATCTTTTGCTCACTGAGGGACTAGATTGGCATTTTTTGATGGGTGATGAGCAATTGCTTGTGCATTACTTGTTAATATTACTTGTTATATAGATCCATACATTTATATAGTCATTACTATTACTATCCTTTCTTTTATCTCAGTTAATAGTTTTGTCTCAAGTCATGAGTTCTATTTTTAATTCTCTCTCCCATCCCACTGGAAAGGGGAGTAGTGTGAGAACAACTGTGTGGTGCTGAGCCACCTGCGGGGTTAAAACATAGTATGCATACAAGGTACTCACCTACAGACTGAACCCCAGAAAACACAGCTTAGAGAACAAAACAGCAATATGTAGACATGATTACATTAACAACGTGTTGTGTCTAATATCAGGTGTCCTTGAAGTGGGTTATGCGTGACAGTTCATGTCAAATGGGAGCAAAACAATGCAAAACTCTCTGGAGCCTAAGGATGTGTAATGGATCTCAGTCCATTGTTCAGACACGGGCTGACAACCAGAGAAGTTACCTTGAAAGAACCCAAGATGCTTATGCAAATATTTTAATTATTTAAGACTTAAATTTTATATTTATATCTTCTCCTTTTTGCTGAAAATGTGAAAAATGAAGGAATTTTTTATAGATGAAGTATTGTCATTTTTTCGTTTTCAGACAAGCAGCACTTTTTTCATATTTAAAAATCAACGGAGCACTGCAATTTAAAAAATGTCTGGCTGAAATTTTAAAGGATATATTGTTGCTTCACCAACAGGTTCATAGTATTATTAATCTACTGTTCAGTCAACCGATTTGAATATAATATTTCAATGGAAAATATTACATAACTGGAATTATCTGAGAGGAGGAGAACAATGACTGCAAAATTGCAATGTGATTCCCATCAACCTGTAGCTCCTTACAGGCTTAAAGCCAAAGACCTAGAGTTAAGCATGGACTCAAGTGCTATTCAAAAGCAAATCTACTCAAAGCAATAACAGCTTAGCACATTTTTAGAGTTAGGCATATAATTAAATGCTTTGTGCTGAGGAGCCTCCTTGCTGAGGTTACTCAGTGCTTTGCATGACCAAACTTTAACAGTAATCACAATACAACTACAGGTAATGATATTTCTGGTTGAAAAGAGGATAATGATCCATAATGTGCTTTTAAAGTATAGACAATGAACATCTGGAGGAGCTAAGATAAAATCAGGTAGATGACAACAGTGAATATTTGATTTATGATGATCACATCTGCCAGAGAGTATGCAAACCTAGGTACTCTATGTAAATAAAATGAGAATGTGTTAATCTCCAAGATAGGTGCATATATCAATTTGTGCATCATTTATCACTTTTATTACTCCTTGGGTTAACTTTCAGATGTAAGGAGTGCTACATTTACTTTAATGAGCTCAGAAAAAAGTCAGAATAAATAAAATACATCACATCTACCAACATTTTTTTCACAAATATATTCTTTGTATTATATTTATTGCTTAAATGTATCTTCCACCGGGCTTTACATTTTATCATACTCTGTGTAGCATAGTTTCATTGCAAACTTGTAACAGCAATGGATAGCAACCTTCCAGAGACAGACTTAGAAGAAATTTACTTCATCTCATGTTGTTCAGCCACCTAGTGAAAGAATTTCTTTACATGACACATAAGGATTGCGCAGACGACTTTTAAATGGTCATTAAATACCATAAATCAGTATCAGGGGAAAAAAAGGAAAATGCAGAATCATAAAATTTCTTCTATTTCCTTTATTCCTCTCAGTTTTTGCTGTAAAAATGTTGACTATGTACTATTTCACGGACTGACATTGAGAACTTGGGAAATATGATTTAGATAACAATTTCATTCTTCTAACTCTGGATAGCTTTTTGTTTATTATTTTATAAGTGGTGAATTAAGCCTCTTCTCTTGCCAATATGCAGTGAAACCAAAGGTAGATTTCTGAAAAGTATATCTCAAAATCAGCATTGTTAATAAAGAGTTATAACTCAAAGCTTGATTAGTGCATGGACCTCTACTGCAAAGATTTATAAAATAGGCTTATTTTGACTTGAATAGTCTAATTAGAATGCATGAGATGAAGTATACATGCACTCATGTGTTTATGTTTACACTATAAAGGGGTTGATGGCATCAATACAAATTTTAAGAATTGCGAAGATGAAATCATCGTTAGACATGGGGAGGCTGTCAATTGGTTACCTTACCCCAAGGGATTTTTACACAGATGTGGCTCTTATAACACCGTATGTGGGCTTTTTCTGCCTTTCTGAGTTGGCGGTTGTGCTTCAAAGCCCATTTCGGGAGCCACATATTAATGGCTTTCTGATGCTATGTTGAACCATTGATCCCATAAAGTTTGCAACCTCTGTGACAATGAAAGAGGCATCCTGTCGCTCCTTTCATGCTTTTTCTTTTCAAAAGAAGAGAAAAAAAAGTATTTAAGAAAATATTTTCAGCATTTCATTGAAGCACTTCTGAAAAAAAATCTTTGAAAGTTGTCTCAGTGAACACTTGAAAGGTAGAAGTTGTCTCTTAAGTTCCATATTATTGTTGACATCAAAACAGTTTTTAACATCTATGTGCTGAAACTGACATGCATTAATTTAAAGTGCAGTTTATAATTGCAGTAACAATCCTCTGCTTCAAAAGAAACAAAGTGTGAGGTCATGTAAAGAAACAGTATGTTAAGAATACTTGTTGCCAAGAGGGAAAGCAAGATTTAGTTCTAATATGAAGTAATGTGGCAGGCATAGCTGGTCGCTGTTGTTCACCCACTTCCCCAGGAGGGACCATGCTGCTCAGACAGTTCAAACGCCAGCTCTGGGTCCCTGAGCAGCAGGAAAAGTCTGATTTTGATTCCAGTCAGAAAATCATAAGACTCAAGAAAAACAGCTGTCCATGCACTCAGGATGTGCAAGGCGGGCACAATTTGGACCATTTTCTTTTCACCTGGGAACAGCCAGGAGCAGCACTCAACTGAAACAGAAATGGTAACTGCTCACCACAGCAATAGGGCTGAGGCAGAAATGCAGAGGGGCCACATTTCTAGGCTGATGCGCACGCCCAGACAGACCTTCTGAGGAGCAGGTGAGCTGCCCAGAATCTGTTGTGGGAACTCCAGAATCTGGAAGTCCCCAGGGATCTGGAGATAAAGAGGGAATGTTGAGGGTGCAAGTGTGTCCAAAATACATTCAGCCTTATAAAATAGTCCAGCTTTTCTTCTCTTTGCAAGACCAAAAGTATGTGCAGTTAATTTACAGTTCTCAGTAGCTTTTAACAGTGAAGGCTGTTATTTGGGTCCTAAATCAAAGTATAACTGTGATGTTATTTTCCTTCTGTTGCAGATTTGGCATTGTCTCAACCCTTTCCAGACATGCAAGGAGTTATCTTTATAATACATTTGTCTTCCATTGCTGGCTCTTCTGCTAGGGCTCTCCACCTCTGTGCTCCACTAGAAGTCCATTATGTGACATTCATCTATTCTAATACTCTCCATTCAACTATTGTCTGAAAACGGTCAGTGTATTTGAAACCCTCTTTTTCTCCAAGAAATCCAAACGGCATGATTAAGGTGGGAGACCTGCAAAATGAATACATCATTGTTCTGTAGTTTATTAACATAGCAGATCATTGAGCACTGTTCTACAGCTTAACTTCTCTGCTGGAAACCACGGATGCTTGTTATTATGTTTGGGACTCCCAGTTTTTCAGATCTCCTATTGCCCAGATGTACTGACAACGTGTTTTGTGTTTGTTGTGCTTTTTTTTTCCTCCCCCAGTTTCTCAATGAAATTGTAACCATGAGGATCACAGTCAGAGTTATGACCAGTTTTGATAAATTCAGTTATAAGATGCTGATATAAAATTCATGTGCCAGCTTCAAAAAATACCTTAGCCATTTCAAGTCTCACATTCTCAAAGTTTTTGCAGAGATCAAGACAAATTATTTCACCATTTATATGCCATGGACACATTTTCATGCCATTTTTTCCTCACTGTGTAGTCATGGTTTCTCCGGTGACCTTAGCTTAACCCCCAGTACGCATTCTTTGCTTGCAGTGATCGTCTTCACTCCGTGTATTTCATGTAATTAAATTTAGCACCAATTATGCTTTGAATTTCTGTTCTAATGCAGCTATCAGGGATTTTAAGCTCCTTAAAGTTATATTTTTTTACTCTTTTAATATAAGCAGAACTGTAGGATGTGATGTTAGATGTTCTCAGACCTGACCTTGGCTTCCATACTTTTATCAAGGAAATGTGCAAATCATAATAGATTAATAGATGCTTCACACATGCTTAAATAAGAAGATGCTTACATATGCTCTGGGACAGAATAATTTCCATGTAATGCTTTCTGAACTCTATTTTCAGCAAAGTATTTCTTTCTGGCTTTTTAAAATGGAAATTAAATTATTGGATTCAGGAGTCTGTGAATAATATAACACTCTTGGCTTTCCTGTTGCTTAATTTTCTTTTCCTTTTTTTTTTTTTTTTTTTTTTTTTAATATTAAACAACTTACCTTATTTGTGTGTGGTTATATATTGAAACAGAAATTATGTTTTAAGAAATTCCAAATTTAATGTCTTCCAGTTTTTCTTAAGTAACAACATTGGCATTTAAGTTTCACAACTGCAGGCAATTTTTCAATCCATAGGGCTTTAATTAAATTGATATTTCATATCTAATATCACAAAACATACAGAAAACAAAGGAGTTATCCTACTAAAAGGTCAGTATAAGCCAAATAAATAAATTCTAAGCTTAAGCTGAATTAAGGATTCTTGATTCACCGTTGTCACTAAATATTCACTCCATGCAAGGAGCTTTTTTAAAAAAAACATAGATCAAACCAGTTTTAAATTTTGGAACTAAAACTTTGCTAAATTTATTTATTCAGACATTATGAAAATGGTCATTCTTATACAATATTAGGTGTTTTCACTACATGGACTTGAAAATGATCATCTATATTGTTCCATCAATATTATTAAAACTTAAAACATCTTTTTTTCTCCCAGCTTACTTACTTAATCAAGTGAAGATTTTCAAAAATAGCTATGTAAGAGCTGAACATCTTATGTTTCAACAAGAAGTTTAAGTAATAAATAAATAAATATACCAGATGTTTGGAAGAGACTTGATTGCAGTGCAAGGGGGAAAAAAATGGAGAGTACACATTCAGAGAAGAAGTAGTGAATAAGCTAAGTTGCTAAGTTTTATTTTCAGTTGAATTTGCAGAGATATCTTTGTTAATACAGGAGCAGAATTTTTGAAGTAGTGTATCTTAACCTGATGGATTAGCAGAGAAAAACACAGAGTAAGAGAAACATAGAATGGATTGTGTTGGAAGGGACCTCAAGATTTAACTCCCTGCCATAGGTAGGTTTGCCAACTGCTAGATGAAGTACTAGATCAGATTGCCTGAAGCCCCATCTACCCTGGTCTTAAATACCTCTAGGGATGGGGCATCCACAACCTCTCTGAGCAAAATGACATCTGAGTATTTTGGATTTTTTACGTTGGTCAGCAAAACATGAAATTGTATAATTGTGTTTATGCTCACAAACAAGATAAATGGAACAAAATAATTATGAAAACACTATATATTGACACCACTGTAGCAGTTTTTCCTCTGAAGGAAAGTTGAAAAGCTCATCAGTATAAGATTCTATAAACTGATAAATAGGATGCTCAGTTATGAACAGACAATCTAAAAGAAGAGACCACCAAGAACTCTTTTTTAAAGCAATTCTTAGTTGTGTAGAGTTTCACACATTCTCACAGTGCTGTGGATAGATAGTTAGAAAAGAAACTCAGATATAATTTCCTTAAGGTCCTAATTTTTGTTAGTATTCACTGGAGAGGATGTATGAAAGTTTCAGATTCCTTGGGAAGTTTTTAGCAGTTATTTTTCAAAAATACATGGAAATGCTGTATTCCAAAAGGTGAAAAAATGTGAACAATATACATGCCTGCAAGTCATAATTGTGATAAACAAGTGAGGCTTATTATAAATTATAGTATTGAAATAGGAAGTAATTTCATCTTCAGCACCAAAGTTGCCATTCTCTAATACTAATCTGGATTTAGTACATTAAATACTTGGGTCAGGTGGTCCAGGAATTGGGAATCTATTCACAGAAGCAACATGAAGTGAGAAATTGCAGTACAGAGTGTACAATTTCTCCAAGTATGTCTCAGAAAAGAGTTACATGAACTACCTCCAAGGGTTATAAAAAGATTGCTCTTCATACTCTTTAAATCAGCCTGGTAGTCTGCAGTTAATACTCATAATTCTACAAGGGATAGTTTTGTTTTCAAAATTACATAAGTGAATCGGCATTGAACAACTGCTTTCAGTACTATATATGTACACACTTTAGGTATATATGTATACATATGTAGTATAGACATGTATATGTATGTATATGTATATAAGTGCACAAATTTAAATGTATGTATGCATGTATTTATTCACTTGGGGAGGGCAAATGCATATGCAAATCCATATGTGTATGAAAAGATAAGCAAAATAAGATAAACAAAATTGCATCAACTTCTAGAGGGCTTTCTTTTCTAATCCTAAAGGGATACTTGGGGCACTTAATAAAAAATAATCTAGCTGAAAACTTTATAGAAAAACTTTTATTAGAGTTCAATTACTAAAGCACAACAGATACACCTTTGTGCAAGGCAGCATAGATTTGAAATTCTGTGGAATGCTGGACTCCAGAAAAAACTTCAGTTACCTGTCACGTTATTAATCTTTGCTGGTAGGTGAAGAGTCATTAAATGGGAACAAACTAAAAGTCCAGGGGTAGAACCATTGTAGGCTACATAAGCATACTGCTGAATTACATACACTGTGCAGTCAAACTAATAACTAATACTACACTAATATATTAATGCTTATACAAACTAGTACTGCTCCTTAAATTGTGCTTTTATGTCCTTGTGAGAAGCATCATCTCACTTTTAAGAGAGCCTTGAGGAGAACAGATGAATATATGGACATAGCCTGAATAAGGAAATATGTTTTCATAAAAGGTATTATTGTTAGTGTATATCAGGACCATAACACCATTTGCCTCTAATAATTATGAAATCTCCAATTAATAGGTAAAAGTTTGATGCCAATTATGATTTCTATTTTCAGTAGCTTAAATATCTGAAGCTTGATTTGTTGCATGTTTTGAAACTCGAGTGAAGAAGGAAAGCTGTTAGTTTTGACTAGATCTTATTTGACACTGCTTTCCATGTTTAAAATTACCCTTTGTGAATATCTACATTTCAGGAAAAACAAAAGTCATGATAAAATTGCTTTACTGCAGTCCTTTTTTCTTGCCTGAAGAGTTTGCTCAATCACAAAATCTCTTAACTTAATTGAAGCTCTAACCATTGATTATTCTCTTTTCTAAACTGGGGTCCAGTCTGACCTTGAATGTCATTAAGTCTGGGGTATTCAATACCTCTTTGGGCAGGTATTTATTTGTTATTTTCCCAGTGCTTTGCCATGTAGCCTATGCTGTGTATTTCCATCATCACATTTCCCAGCATTTTATACGCTTCCATGCTTGTCTGCCACTTCAATATCTCCTTTTAATCATTACACTCTCCCTGACTAGCAGATCTGTAGAATTAATCACAGTATGATCCACAGTTTTACAGACTCCCTATACATTACTGGCTTATAAACTTGAAGAAAACCCTTGTGTCCTTCTGATTTTAATATTGATAAGGGTTAGCCATCTTATCTTACTATTCACAACATTACTTGACTTTCTTCCTTCATTCTGGTATTTCCATCCGAGTAATGGCAAATTGGAATTTCCACTCCTTAGTTTCAGTTGTGCTATCTTTTAGCAATTGTTAATGCAACAACAACAACAAATTAAAAATATGTTTTATTTGCAGCAACCTTTCCTTGAGCTTCATCAAAAAAGCATCATAAAATGTGTAAAAAAGAAAAGTTTCAATATATATGAAAACTGAAACAGTTAAACTCCAATTAATTTTGCTATGTTGTGGTTATTCCCAAGGAACCTTTTGGAATTGATTGTTGAAATTAACAATACAAAACCACAAGTGTAAAGACATATTAGTTTAAAAGAAAAAAAGTACTGATAAAGTATCCTTTTCTTTCATGTGCATTTACCTCACATTTCATTCTACTTTTTCAAGCTGCTTTTGTTTTTTCTGTTTTTCATAATTTTTCAAGCTATACAAATAAAAGTGCTTGAATGGAACAAAAGCATCAACAACGAATAGAATAATACACATTTTTGTTTTCACGTATAAATTAAAAAATAAAATTAACTCTTCAGATGTACTCTATACTGATTCTAAGTACTGTAAAAATGGTGACAACTGTACACACAGTCCCTAAGAAAACAGGTTTGTGTCCCGGGGCTGTACTGGATTGTTCAATATGTACACAAGTTACTGAGCTGAGTCATAAAGCTACTCACAGAACTGACTTTGAACTGAACCCCTGACAGTTTTCACCACTTGCATCAATAGAAAAATGTAGCGTCATGTCTGTAAGGACGCAAGCTGTGGAGTGCTTCTCTTGTTTTGATTTCCATACATGTATGCATAAACAACGAAAATATTGTTGCAATGACAAGAGAAACTACAGAGTTCATCTTCCCTCTGACAAGATTTCCTTGTAATTCACCATGTAAATATAATAAAGAAGGAAAGTTTGATTTTCATACAATTTACCTTAGGAAAAAATTACATGGACAAGGGCTCATAAGTCATTTGAATTCCTTGCTCCTATATATGAATGACAAGGATTGAGATATCAACCTCTTCTTGAAGGGCTTGACATCTTCTGCTTTTTATTCTTCTTTTACATTATTTGGAATAAGAAATAGAAATCCTATTTTTCTGTGGGTGTGGAAAAGTGGAACATAATTGACATTCTGTGGTGAGTTTCTTTTTACAGCTACAAGAGCTCCATGAAAGCAATGATTTACCACCTAGAGCAGTTATGTTCCCAAGTTGTGATATGTTACCAAAACAAATCAAAAAGAGCAACAGGGAGGGGAAAGCTTTCTTTCTGACACCCTGAAATATGACACATTTGCCCCTTATTTCCACGCACATTCCTAACCACAACTCACTGTGTGATTAATAGATTAAATTACTTATAAAATAGCCCTAAGAATGTAGCACTAGAAGTGTACCTCAAAATGTACTGGTTTGGAAAGTTCACAGTGACAATGAAAGACATAAATACTCCAGTCTGCTGCTTCTCTACGCTTGCAGACCAATGAATTAGGCCTGGTTGTGTCTTATCTGTTGACTGTCCCACTCCAACTGCTGCTAAACCTGGTAGCATGCTCTAGTCTGTCTGCAGGGATTCTCTGAAAACCCTGAGAGTTTCATGGACATTTCTGTGCTTGCTCTTTAGAGAGCAAAACAAACAGAACCAAGAAGCGAGCTATTGCTGCCTGCTTCTGAATATTTAGCAATGTGTGTGAGAACTCTGAAAACATCAACATGGTCATGGCCAAAGTGTTCATGCTAAGAATTCCAACATGTATCTTTCTGTAGTGCAGAAGAAGTCTCAATTAGTATGAGAACCAATAGTCTGTTTTTCTTAAGTACTGAGGAGCAACTAACAAATAACAACAATTTAATAAGACAAATGAAATACACTCCTGTGAAAACTGAAATATAGTACATGGAAATGGTGGAGATATTAACATCATCAGAAAACATTAAGCTCACTACCGTCATAAATGTGTTGTTCATTATAATTTTATCATTTAAAAAGATGACTATGACAGTCTAGTTGAGACTTTGACTAGAAATCTTTTTGTTCTAAATTAGGTAATGAAAAACAGTTTGGGTTATGCCAAATAGTAATGATGAACAAAATAGTTCTTAATATTTCATTAGTATTGTCCCTATTTCCACCTCTTGCTTTCTGAGTTAAGTGATGTATATACCATTTAGAAAATGCAAAGAGAAATAAATATGAAATATATAAAAGTAATCAATTTCAAGAATTTTCTTTCTTAGATGTCATGGTTGATATATTACTTGTTTTCTTTAAGGTCTTACTGATTATTGTCAGTATATTTGTTCACTTTATACTGCTTAACATAAGACATGGAAACACAGCATTCTTAATCCTGGATATCTTCTTCACACAGACAATTTATTTGCATTAAGGTAGCAAGTACACTAACCCCAATTCAAATTAATGTCTGCTATTAACAAATAACCCTGTGAGTAGCTGAAAAAGTGAACAGCATTCTCGTATTTCCTTTCTCTGGTTTCTAAAAATATTCAAGCTTAAACGATTTTTTCTTGCATTTGGGGGGTCACAGTTCTCCTTTATATGGATTTTCTGGAGAATTTGTAAGGATTAAACATAAGATCCACCTTTTCATGTTAATAGGATGTCTTTTCCTTATGTTTAAATCAGTTCTTATTAAAATTCCAGGCTAGTTGAATCTATCAAATAACTTCAAATAGCACAAGGGAAGACATGGAGACATGGAGACCATACTTTCATGTACATTCCATTTCCTTAGAAAGCATGGCTAGTGTATTAGTTAAAGAGAACTCTCGCTAAAACTGAATGTATCATCTGTACCTTAATAACTTCACTACAATTATTCTCAAAGATCTGAATATGTTGTTTACACATTATTGTGAGAGCCAACAGAATTGTGTCATGTGAGGCTTTAGCATTAGAGATGAAAAATATTCTCCACCTGAAGGAAATAATCAAGACAGACCTATACTGTATTGTTCTAAATAGATCAAGAAAGTAAGAAGTATTTCAAAAAAACAGAAAAAATGAAAGAATAATGGGACACTGTAAACCAGACTTTTTGGACAGGTTTGTCTGGTGTGCCCCATTAACCTGTTGGTTTTGTGTATTGTCTGTCTATATATGTATTTTTAGAAGGAAATTACCACATAGTTAGAGATTTTGGTTTTGA
Source organism: Perdix hodgsoniae (assembly GCA_035772895.1). Lineage (NCBI taxonomy): Eukaryota > Metazoa > Chordata > Aves > Galliformes > Phasianidae > Perdix > Perdix hodgsoniae. The sequence continues at coordinate 66,197 of JAPSGF010000074.1, forward strand.
CACCACTGGAAAAAAGTATGTTGTGACAAGAATGGTCCTGCAAGAATAACACCTTCCAAAAATTGTCCTTTTTTTTC
>JAPSGF010000074.1:66373-87821 GCA_035772895.1 Perdix hodgsoniae
AAAGAAAAGAAAAGAAAAGCCTCTAGGTCTCCTGCTGTGCATGTTTCTTCTGCTAGCTTTCTCTGCATCATGTAGCCCTGATCAGACAAGTCCCCCTGCCATCCCTGTCAGGCATAGGTAGCAGACAGTTTGGAACATGGGAAGATCATTACTACAGCACATGAACCTGCAAAAAAGGTTATATCTTGATTACTAATGCACAACTCTGTCACAAATGTGCCTTGAACTGTGAAGTGAAAAGAAACAATTCTTCCTTCCATAAGTCCTCATTTTGACAGATTTGCAGATGGCTGAACAAATTTCACCAGTGAAGAAGAGAAAAAATATAAAACACAAGGACAGGATTTACCACTCAGGTACAGAATCTGCCATTTATTGATGTTCATTCATTATAGGTAGCACAATATGCTCTTTATTCTTGGAAAATATAAAAAATAACGCAGCCTTAATTCCAAATGTTTGGGAATTTAGTCCTATCTGTAAAATTTCAACAGTTTTCATGTTCTTTAAGCTTTGTGTCAAGTGAACTCTAGGTATTAAGATGGATTACTTTTCTCATTAAAAAAAAAAAAAGCAAAACAAAATGAAATTCTTAAAATCAGTCTTTAATTATAAACCATTTCTTCCTATATCATCATAGAAGAAACACTCCAATCCTCCACTAACTGTTCTCAGAATTCATGAGATATTTCAAATAAAACTCAGTGGAATCAAGAAGATCTGAGACAACATAAAATAGGAGGCAGTAAATCAGTGCAGCCCTTGTATTGAAGAAAATCATACATGGTTCATGAAAGAAGAAATAACTGTGAAGAAATACTCTATAGTGGATTTATCTTCCAGTATTACAGAATTTAACTTGGGTTCATGCAGGAGAAACATCCCTGTGAAAGACAGAACTGGTTTTCTTTTGTTGTCTCAAAGTTTGCTTCATGAGGCCTTCCTGATGATAAGACTCTGACTAACAACTGTTAAGTGTCCTTGGGGGTAGATGGGGGGTGTCATTGTGCCATAGTGTTTCTGCTTACGATTGCAAAGATAAGCAGAAGCAGGACGAGCAGTTTTCTTCAGGGGTGCTGCTCGAAGGAGCTGACCACTGCAGAAGGCGATAATGCTTGTGTCTGGCGACAGAGACCCCCCCCTTTTTGCTGGCTTATCTGTGGGCCAGGAATATCACAAAAGCTGGTTTAAATCCCTACTACAAAGTGTGTTTACCTGCTTGTTTGGAAGTTCAGTGTTTGCTCGAGATACGTTCCCAAAAATGCTGAGTCAAACTTCAAAGAAGGAGAAAAACAACCTCACCGAGATGGGGGATAAAAGGCCCTCGCTAAACTGGGGACTTTGGAGACAAACTCCCGAAGACACTTTTGACGGAGAATTCCTGGAGGGGAAAACTTTGTCGGAAGAACCCCAGGACCGGCTTGCTGCGGAGCTCCCTGGCTGTCTCCCATCCCCCGCGGGGATCAGACGAGTTCCTGAGATCAACGGACCTACTGTGTACCTCGCTGGACCCATGGTGGTGACTATCTCTTTTGCTCTCTGCAAAGACTCCTTGCTTATATTTCCTACTTTCCCTATCGCCTACCTTCCCTTCCCCGTCTCCCTAAAAACACCTAGGACTTTAATAAACTGGTTGGACCAACATTTGAACCGTTGCTTCTTAATCTCATGCCGGGTATGCACATATCAAAGAACCTTGCCTCCCTCCTACAAATTGGAGCGAGACAATCCCAAACTTCTATCCATGTTTTTTCAATGACCTTGTTGGGAAAAAATAAATACCCTCTGGTCTTTATAATATCATGTAGATTCTACAGTGTAATTCTTATATATTCAGTGTAAGTTTTGAGAACGTTCTCTGATTTTTTCTTTCAGTGAAAATGTTGTATTCTAATTTATTTATTTGGGTTACCAAAACCAAACAAAATTAGATGCCTTCTCTGGGAAAGCCAAGAAAAAGAACACAAAGCAAAGCAACCACAAAAACAAACAAACAAACAAAAAAAAAAACAACAAAAAACAACAACAAACAAACACACACAACAAAGAAAAGAACAAAAAACAAACAAAAAAATGCAACCCAACAAAAAGAAAAGGTTTATGCAAATTGAAGCTTTATGACCAGAATTCAAGGAAGCCAGCAGGCTTGTGGATTTGTTAAATCACTTCCACTGAAAAGCAATTTTCATTCAGATGGTGGATCACCTGTCTGTCAAAAACTGTCTGTGAACATTGTGACATTAAATTAAGTCTCTATTGACTGAACTTATTTATGAGCATCCACCACTGAGCCTGTGAGAGCAATTTTACATGCCTAGTTAAAAAGCAGAGATTCAAAGACAGGAGCATTGTGTTTCATATGAACCTGTCTTGTAATCTACAATGCCTTTGGAGATAGCAAAGAAAAGAAAAGAAGTGTATTTGTTTCTAGGTTATGTTGCCCAGACAGGCCCAGTCTTCCCAAGTCATGAGCTGAATCTTAAATTTATTTTCTTTCTTTCCAACAAACGTTTTCATGGCTTTAAAATAAGGTAAGAGAGAACTTCATCCACAAGGACAAAAATGAAAATAAAAAAATCAGTCCCAGAGCCTTTTGGGGCAGCCAATAGATTCAAGCAATTCCTTCCTCTTACAGGCAGTTCATAGGAATCTATTAGAGTTTTTCTGCCACCCTTTTCCAAAACTCAAAAGGGTAGAGGGGGAGAGAGCTGACCTTCCATGAAGTTACTCTCTCTTTTATTTTGTTGGTTCAAATAAAGATTCTAGGCCACTGAACTGCAATGGCTTCATTTTTTATTTGCCCTAAATGAAAATTCAAGGAATGTTGAAGGCACACATAATGAAATTCTGCCACTTAATCACATTTTGGGGCCTTAATAATGAAACAATTGTGAATGAGTACATCTATTAAATGCGTGTATGACATGAATAGATCAAAAATGAAAATAAAGTGATACTGAACTGTAGACAGCACCAAGATTTACTTCGAAAAACAATGAAACCTCAGCAATAAACATTTTAGAATGGCTTCTATTCTTAAGTAATCAGAAAGTAATTAGTTGCACCAAATGAAATTATTAGCAGCTGTTTGGACACATTATCCTACACTGGAATGTAATTCTTTTTTATGAAACACATTGCCAATATTTTTAAAAAAAGCATTTAACTTTCCACTGTCCTTGTCATTCAGTTTTGATTAAGATTATGCTGCAATGTTATTTCCTGTGATGCTCATTACTGCTAGAGAAGTCATGTTATAATGGCCTGACAGTACTGCAAGTCTTTAAAATACATAGGTTGCTCCAAAAGTAATGCCTCCTGTTTATTTCTATGGAAACTTCAAGGAAAAAAAAAACCAACATAATAACACAGTTTGATAGAGAAAATTCTTGGGTAGAAAATACTACTTTTCAACACCGTCATCACCAATTGCAAAAACAGACTTTTTTGTCAGCAGTGAACAAGAGACTACGTGCTCATAAAAATCTGCACCTATGCTGAAACACACCACCCTTGTATTTGTGAGCCTTGCTGTACTCACATTCACACTTTGGTCTCCTGAAATGTTCAGCAAGAGTTGATTAGTGTTAGTAGGTGCCATTTTTTCCACATGGAGGATTTCAGTGACACGCTTTTGTTTCATCCACACTTCCATGTCTGCTGCCCTTCTGTCAAGCTGCCCCTCTGCTGCCAGTTGTCACACAGCAACAAAATGTAATGGAGTATAGGTGGGAATGTTCAGCCTCTGCTGCCATAATACCAACATTCATCACTGACACTGCAAGATGTTCTTTTCAGTTAATCATGTAAATTTGTGTTCCACAGCAGAAAGTGAGAATTTAAAAAAAACAAAACAAAAACAAACAAACAAAAAAAACACTTCCATATCTGACTGGCAAAAATGGTAGAATATCATGATTAAGAATGCATACAATTACATTTAGCATTAATTTTTTTGGTAAAATTGTGATTCTTCTGAAAGAGAGGAAATATATTTATACAATAAATCTCACGGGAAAGTTAAAAGAAGCACAGTCAACAGACTCTGAAAAAAGTTCCACAGAAAGGAACTTCTATATGACTTCTTCTGCATCAGTCAGAGAAATCATAGGAGACTCAACCTTATTTAAGGAAAGTGTTTGAAAAAGGGAAAGTTACTGTAAATTGCTCTGCCTCTTGAGTTTACATCTACAAAACATTTTCCAGGGCTGCATATAGGAAATGAGGAATGACTCATAAATGGTCTATTTACTGAAACTAGGTAGCTGAAGATTAGGAGACCCAGAACTAGTGCCTTCCTTCTGCTTGCTTTATATCCATGAGGTTTTGGAGTGTGGGAAAAAGATGATGTAGCTTATGAGGAATGAAACAGGAGCAAAACTGGCTGCAAGTCTCTCTCCCACTTTACATGGTACCCATGTCTATACTCTGGAGCAGCTGAAAAAGGTTCTTGCTGTTTAGAATGATCTAGAACTGTGATTTGCTAGAGTTGGACATTTTCAATCATTTGTTTGTTTTCATCTTTCAAATTTATTTCCAATTTCATAGACAAAAAATTAAGCCCTTACTTTGCTAGAATATAGATTTTCTTCTTTAATCATGTTTGCAGTAGTAGAGGATCTCAGATATTCTGGCAAACTGAAAGGAAAATATTTGTACAGCCTTCAAACTGTCAGTATGGAGGAAAAAAAGAAAAGTAATCTTTGATTTGGCCAAGTAAGAGCATAAATAAATTCTTGCCAGGTTTCTTCTTCTCTGCAGCTGCATATATTGAAAACTTTCTATTGATTTATGAAGCAGAAACAAGCATTTGATGTTGATCAGGCATGATATCTTTGCTGTATTGATGTCAAGTATGAAATTTTGCTGAAGCAATCAAAATATGTACATTTCTTTTTCCCTCTGGAGACCAGACATCATTGTCCTATATGCAATAAAAAATCATAATCTTCAGTAGAATATAAACTTTAATGTCATCTAGATTCAACATCAGAATGTAATCTTGTCATACTGTTATACCATACTTATAGCAGAGCTACATGCTGATATGTTTTTGTACAGGCTTTTTTGTGGATTTCTGTTGTTTCAAATCATATCAGTAACAATTTTTCAAACTTATTTTTCATATTAAATGCGATTCAAATCTATTAAGCCATTTGACTTGAAAGATCAGTTCCTAATCATCTGCCCTTCTTTTGTGAAGGGGTCTTTTTATTCCTCCAAATTTATATATATTACATAGGTCTTTTTCATGTTTTTTATGCAAGCACTTCTGTTCTAGACAGATTAAAGTATTTAGTTACGCGTAGTAACATCAGGAAAATAATTTTGGAAACATGGTAAATACTGAACCTTCATGCAAGTAATACCATCAATAATTTGTGACAAACTATGTAGATATCCAAAATGACATCTCATTAGAATAGACTCACCCCTACTCCTTACTGAAAACAATGTGTGTAACATCCCCCAGTCCACTAAATTGCTATAAATATCTTTGAGTTCTTGATGTTGTTCCTGAATATACAAACTTCCTAGTAATAACACTCCTTCCTGGTCTGCAAAGGCTTCCTAACGGTTTGACTTTAATTTATAGACACTGCTGAAAAACAAATAATTCTGTTAATTGAAAAGCTGCTGTTTCTCTTAGGTATAGATTCATTTCAAGTAAAAGTCTGGTCAGTGCAGAACAGAAAGGTAAAAAAGGATCCTTGCACAGCCTTTGCATTTTCTGGGCTTTCTGGTTCACCTCTCCTGCAGTTCCAGACAGAACTCCTTGGGTCTCAGGCAATCATTCTAGCAGCAAGCCACACTGCTCTCCTCCTAGTTCAACACTGAGGAGGCTATTTTATCACAATTACTACAGACTGTGTTGCAAACAAATACTTCCTTTTCAAGCACTGTCATCTGAATCTCATCAAATCTACTGGGGATGGTGGGATTTGCCTTCCCTGTGGCAAACCTGGAGCCCTTGCCTTGTTGTGGCAAGTAGGTAATGGAGGTAACCACTGGGAGCGTGCTTGACAGTTGGGTAGCAGTTGGTCTTGGGCTCGCAAGGTAACAAACAGAATAAATGAATAAATAAACAAACAAACTTACTCTTTGCCAATTTTACCACCTCGTTTCTTCTTTGACATCATTAGCACTGATCCTGATCAGAAGCATGCTGCAAGTTACTGAGTTGGCTGTGTGCATCTTTGTACAGAAGAAAAAAAGTGGGTTAAACAGTAGAAATATGGAAAAATTCACACATACTTTAGCAGCCCCACCACTTCCCCATGGCCATGACTCAATTTAGACATCCTAGTTGAAGCCAGCACACTGTTTCATACCAGGTCTGTTATTGTTCAAACATTTTACATATCAAGTTATGCAAAATAAAGCAATAAAAAGTGAAAAGCAGGGTATTTATGCTAAATTGATGACAATTTAGGGGAAGGCCCAATACTTCAGACCTAAGATGCAATCATTAACTACTTTGAAATGCCAGATCTGAGGTTACTGATCTGAACTATGTGGAATTAATGAAAATGAAATGTATTGATATATTCAACTGTTTCATTAATGATATAATCCCATTTTTATTAACATTCTAATACATATTTTATAGCATCATGGAATAAATTAGTTTGGATGGACTTCTGGAGGTCATACAGTCCATATTTATAAAGTATTTAGAACACGATTCTTTTCACAACATTTAGACACTTACATACAACTTACAGAGGAACATTCACAGACATGAATTAATTCATGGTAAGCACACTATGCTCACCGAGGATCAAAGGTCTCCAGACTGAATTTATTCAAATATGGACTCAATATTCAAGGAAAATATGCTGTCTTGTGTAAACCTGGAAGAGGCGATAGTGATTTCCATAAGTATGGAATAGCAGGCTAGAATTTGTTCGTACTAGAGGTTTTGTTCCAAAATAACCAAATAAGTGCCTCTTCTGAGTTGACTTGTAATAATATATTCTTGTATTCAAGAAACATTTAGGTGTTGTACTGAGGGACATGGTTTAGTGGGAAATACTGGTGATAGGTAAATTATTGTACTGGATTATGTTGGAGGTCTTTTCCAACCTTGGTGGTTTTATGATTCTAATAACACATTCATTTTTAATGAAAGTGTCTTTGTTTCAGCTGGGATGGAATTGATTTTTTTAAAGTGTCTGGTATGATGCTACATTTTCAGTTCCAGGGGAAAAACAGTGTTGATAACACATTAATGTTTATAGTTGCTGCTAAGCAACTATAGGTACAGGAAGAAGCATGAGGACTTCTGGCCTGAGGTAAAGGCAGCTTAGGTTAAAAAAAAAAGCCATACATGCAAGCAAAGCAAAGGAAGGAATTCATTCACTACTTGCCATTGACGTGAAAATGTTCAGCCGCTTCCAGGAAAGCATTGCTTGTCTTACATAACAGTGCCCTGGGTAGGCATCATCAGTTCAAACATGCCTCTTTTCCTTCTTCTTTACCCCAGTGTTATTGTTCATCATGACACTCTATAGTATGCGATATCTATTTGGATAGGTCAGCCGTCCTTCCAGCTCCTTGTGCAACCCCAGCTCCTTCACTGACAGGACAGCATGAGAAGCTGTAGTCTTTGACACTGTGTAAGTACTGCTCAGCAAAAATTAAAACATCCATGTATTATCAGCATTACTTTCATTAAAAAAAAAAAATCCAAAATACAGCACTATACATGCCTCAAATCAATTATATAGCAGACAAAATCAAGACAGTGCAAAATCTCTTGAAGGTTCAGACTATCTATAAATTATCACACAAATTATGCTAGAATTTCATTGCCCAACTTTGTTGTGGCAATGTAAATTACAATATTTGTCTTTAGAGTGCTTATTCTGTTTACACAGAAAATACCGACATATAATTCTTTGCATATTTTCCTACTTTTTTCATCCTCAGAACAGTTCTTACACAAACAAGTAACTGCTCATAAGCCACTCCCACTGTGTTCATTGTGATTTTACTTTTAATCATCTGGCTGTAGTTTCATCTATGTAAGTTCTACAGCAATCCTGCAAAAATGGTGTACAAGTTCATATTCAAATAATATGTAACGTGCTGTAAGCCACCCTGCTACTGGAAAATGACAATGAAGTTGCTGTCACTGAAACCTGATGGGAAGATTCCCATGACTGAAACATAGATATTGATGTCTGTATACAAATTATTCAGAAGGGATAGGCAAGGAAGGAGGTGAGAAGGAGTTGCCCTCTACATCAGCGAAGGAATAAAGTGTAAAGAATTGTCCATGAAGAATGGACATGAGTGAGTCAAAAACCTATGGGTGAGAGTTAGAGACGGAGGCAACAAAGGGAGCCTTGTATCTGGGGACTACCACAGGCTGCCTGATTAAGCAGAGCCTGTTGGTGAAGTCTCTTCCTTCAGCTAAAGGAGGTGTTGTGATCATAGGGTCTTGTCCTGCTGGGGGACTTCAACCACCCCAACATCTGCTTGAAAAGCACAGTGAGTTGTAGGTAACCCAAGAGGCTCCTGGAATATATTGAGGGTAACTTCTTGAATGAAATAATAGACAGCTCCACCAGGGGGGATGGAATGCTGGACCTGTTGCTCACCAACACTAGTGAACACAGTTGGATGCTGCCTGGGCTGTAGTGACCATGAAATAGTGGAGTTCACACTCCTGAGGGATATGGGACAGACAAAGAGTAAAATCAGGAAGCTTAATTTTAAGAATGACAAATTCCAGCTATTCAGGGAGTTAGTCAACATAACATCTGGAATCTGTCCTCAAGGTCATGGGAACGGAGCAAAGCTGGCAAATCTCTGAGGAAGTTTTCCTTAGTGCACAGCAGCTCTTCATCCCCAGGTACAGGAAGGAACACAAGAGACCAGTTTGGCAAAACTGAGACCTGCTGGTAAACTAGAGACCAAGAAGAAAATGTACAGGCAGAGATAGGTAACCTGGGAGGAGTATAGAGATGCTCTTAGGCTGTGTACGATTGGGTTCAGGAAGGCCAAAGCCCAACTGGAACTGAACTTGGCAAGGGATGCAAAGAAGAATAAGAAAGTCTTGTATAGGTGCATCAATTGGAAAAGGAAAGTCCAAGAGGACATACCCTTCCCAGTAAGCAATACAGGCAAGCTGGTAAAAACCGACAAGGAGAAGACTGAGATACTCAACAAAGTACTTGTCTCAGTCATTACTAGCAATTGCCCTACACACAGCCCTTGAGCACGTGTTTCAGAAGTTGGGAGCTAGGGAATCAGTTCCCCTCCAGCTGTAAGTGAAGATCAGGCGTGTGACCACCTGAAGAACCTGAATATCCATAAGTCAATGGTTCCCAATAAGATGCATCCCAGAGTCCCGAGGGAATTGGTTGACATGGTTGCCAAGTCACTCTCAGTGATATTTGAAAAATCAGGGCAGTCAGGTGATTGGAAAAAGTCACTGGTGATTGGAAAAAATGGATGCAATATTGCATCAATTTTTTGAAAAGGTAGAAAGTATCATAGAATCATAAAATAGTTTGGGTTGGAAAGAACTTTTAAGATCATCTAGTTTCAACCCCCTTGCTATAGGCAGGAGCACCTCCCACTAGATCAGGTTGTTCAAATCCCCATCCAACCTGGTCTCCAGAGTGGGTGCAACCACAACCTCTCTAGAAAACCTGTTCCAGTGTCTTGCCATCCTCACAGTGAAGAACTTCTTCCTGATATGTAGTCTAAATATCCTCTTCCAGTTTAAAGCCATTTTCCCTTGCCCTGTTGCTGCATATCTGTAAAAAAAGTTCCTCATCTGCTGTCCTGTAGGGCCCCTTCAGGTATTGGAAGGCCACTGTAAGTTCCCCCTAGGGTTTTCTCTTCTCCAAGCTGAAGATCCCCAAATCTTTCAGCTTGTCTATAGGGGAGGAGCTCACGCCACTGATTATCTTTGTGGCCCTCTTATGGACCTGTTCCAACATCTCAGTGTCCTGCTTGTGCTGGGGGGGGCAGAACTGGACACAGTACTCCAGATGGGGTCTCACTGGAACAGAGTAAAGGGGCGGAATTGTCTCCCTTGATCTACTGCTCATGCTTCTCTTGATGCAATCCAGGGTATGACTGACCTTCTGGGCTGCAAGCACACATTGCCAGTTCATGTTTTTCATCAGCCAGCATCCCTAAATCCTTCTCAGGGCTGTTCTCGAGCCATTCTCCGCCCAGCCTGTAATTGTGCTTGGGATTGCCCTGGCCCAGGTGCTGCACCTTGCACTTGGCCTTGTTGAACTTCATGAGTTTGGCATAGGCCCACCATTCAAGCCTGTCCAGGTCCCTCGGGATGGCATTCCTTCCCTCCAGCATATCAACTTCACCACACAGTTTGATGTCATCTGCAAACTTGCCAAGGGTGCACTCAATCCCACTGTCCATGTTGCCTACAAAGATGTTAAATAACAATGGTCCCAGAACAAATTGCTTGAAGAATGCTACTCATCACTGGTCTCCAGTTGGATATTGAGCCGCTGACCATAACTCTTTGAGTGCAACTATCCAGCCAATTCCTTATCCAGTGAATGGCCCATCCATCAGATCCATTTTTCTCCAATTTGGAAACCAGGATGTCCTGTGGGACAGCGTCAGACACTTCGCACAAGTCCAGGTAGATGATAGCTACTAATTGCATGTCTAGAGGACAGCCACAAAAATGATCAAAGGGATGAGTATAAGAGAGATGTGGCTCTTCAGCCTGGAGAAGAGCAGGCTCCAGGGAGACCTGGTAGTGGCTTGTCAGTCATCAAAAAGGGGTAAGAAGGAAGGGACCAGACTCTTTGGAAGTCTGTTGTCAATGTTTTATGGGCTTTGGTTCAGCCCAATTCCATGACTAGCAGGGCAGAGGGATTTGTGAATCTATGCCTCCTGAAAGGGGAGATGGGGGACCACAAGTAATTAAAAACAGTGACAATGATCTGAGGAGAAACAAACTAATTTACTAAATATGGTGTTGGAATGCAAGATAACGCATGATGAACAGCAGGGAGGAGAGCTGAAAAAAAAAAAGGGAAGGTCTCTTGACCTTGCCAGAGGTTATATCTCCGCTCTGAATGCAAAGTTCTCAGGGATATGTAGTTCTTCTCTTCCAGACAGGTGCCTAGAACTGGAGCATCAATTCCTTAACTCCCAGTGCACTACATGATGCTGTGATGTGAAATACCGATAACCAAAAATCAGAAAACCATGATAGTTGTGATAGAACATGGAGAAATTGTTTCAAACTAAAAGAGGGGAGATTTAACTTGGATATAAGGCAGAAGTTTTTTAAGGATAGAATTAATGAGGCACTGGAACAGGTTGCCTAAAGAGGTTGTGGAGCAGGCTCTGAGCAACTTGATCTAGGTGTTCCTTTTTGTTGCAGTGGGACTAGTTGAGCTTTTTTCAAAATATAAAAATAAAGATGCTGTTCCAAGTATATATTTTAATATAGAAGTCATTTCATACTCAGGAGGAGATAGAGTTCTTAGAAGAAAAAAAAGGTGAAGTAAGAATGGGCATTGAGACTGTTACTCGATAATTGGATAATCCTCTGTTTGTTCAGAGACTAGTAAGAAAATAAGAGCATCTCAGGTGTAGAGCAGAAGGAGATAAAAACTAAAAGAAGAAATAACAAAGGACATCTGACTTGATCAGAATGAGGGGATTTTACCTGTACTGGTCTCAACTGTGGAGAAAGTTGGCTTTTTGACATTGTACAATAAGGTCTTTACATAGAACTTGTAGGAAATGAGTGGAGACTTTAAAACATTCCTTGAGTGACTAATGAAGAAAATAGCTTTATTACCAGATGGTTCAAGTCTCATAGCATCTCCATCTCAATAAATATGAAGAATTTCTCCTGTGTATGTCCTAACTGCTTTGCATTCTCATCAGTGGTAGTATGATGAATACACTAACCACAACTTCTCCAGGGCAGCAATGGTATTATAAATTCATTAGCATAATTCAAAATATTATTTCTTCAAAATTTCTAGTTAAGACAAACAACTTGCCAGTAAGTAAGACTGCAGCGCTCACCACACTAACACATTCTAAACATACTCTCACCTATGTTCTTCAAAACCACGTGCAAATGAGATTATTTTAGGACTCCATTTAAGAAAGATCTGCTATCACAGAAACAAGAAAGAACAGAACTGAAAAACTTTTTGCTTAGAAAATTCATGTGAATTCTAAAGAAATCATAACAGTTGGGGTGTTTGTTCTGTGGAATCTAAGGACGTGTTATACTAATCCTTTAGTCTTGGCCTTTTATGAGCAAAAGTCAAGAAATATATTAATTTTTTTTTCTTCTCATTTCAGTTTTCATGATGTGCATTCTGGCTACATTTTCTTCAAGGAACAAAAGGTGAAAAAGTGACTTCACAGTACATTAATTTAATGTTAAGGGTCTAATGAGAATTGAAAAAAGGAAGAAAATTCAAGCTTAAACTGTCACTCTGCTCACTTGAAGTGACAACCTAAACTAGAAATGTCTTTGTTTTGGTTTTAATTTCTATCTCTAATATTACTTTAACATAATGGTTGCAACTGTATTATTTCAAAGCAATAAAATAAGTGACTTTAATGGACATTTATATAATGAGATACATGTTTACATCATCAATCAGAAAAATAAAGCAAGGCAGGCTTTATTTTCATGATGAGTTTGATGAATTATATGCACAATGCTTTCAAAAAGATAACTGTACTTGGCTGTGAAAGTTCTAGATAATTATTTGCCATTAGCTTTGAGAACAAAAATCAATCCACTAACACTGGGAATTAAAAAGATGTGCTAATTTCAGTCTGATATTTTCTTTTGGCAACAAATGTATACAAATTGAGATAATATGCATAAAACTTGATTTGGAGTTGGAATGAGACTATGCCTTTACCAGTTAGCAAAAAACTTTAAGTGATGTAGATCTTTTTTTTTTTTTTTTATGATGAGCACTGCTGTGTTAGAAGTTTTATGTCAAAATTGAGTAATATGTTAAATATGTGAAAAAAAGAAAACAAACCAACAAAATAAAACCAACCCAGTCCATGATTGCTGCAAATAAATACTAATATAATCTATAATTAGAATAACTTGTTCTTGAACTTTGCCAGCCTAGTGAGCAACATTAAGAAAGAGGAGCACTTGTGAAACCCTAACTCCAACTCCCACACATTGAATAAGAACTTCTAAACTGATTGATAGCTTGTCTTTTAGACTCTGTAATAGTAAAATGCATTTAGAATGCATGCATAGTACAGTCCTCTAAATAACGTGTGAGTCCTATTTCTATTCAAATGCTAAAATGACAGCTCTGAAGACAGCAGTTCTCTATTCCTGAATCATACCTATTGAACTGGCAACAGTCTGCCTGTCAATCTGGAAACTCACTGTAATTCACACATACAACATAGTCAGAAGATACTGATTATTTGAATTATTCAAACCCTTCGCTATGCTCTTAAATTCAGTTTGAACTTACATTCAGGAAACATTAGGATATTAGTTACTTTTCAAAGCAAAAACAAGCGAACAAACAAACAAACAAAAAAGAAAAAAAACTCCCACCAAACCAACACAGAATTGAAAATATCTCAAGAAAGCCCCTTTAATCAGCCATCTCCAGCTCAGCTGCATGATTAAATACTTCTGGATTACCCAAAACACCATTTGAGTTCAGCTTTGTTTGGGGGTGATTGAGTTGGTTGTTGTTTAAAAGACCTACTTTTAAGCAACCACTGATTTCATAGAATCAAAGAATGTTATAGGTTGGAAGAGACAATAATAATCATTGGGATTTTTAAGGGATTTTTACCCAGAGGTTCAGGGACACAAAACCTGACTGCCAGTGAAGACTGAGACAAAGAACTTACTGAGTACCTCAGCCTTCTTCATGTCTGTTACAGACATTTCTCCCTTCTTATTTGTCAGAGGAGCAACATATTTTCTGCAAAGTGACACTAGCATTTAAAACAACACAAAAGCAGTGATGAATTTTAGAGACACTTCTGAGATTGGCACAATCAGCTCTCAGTCAAGTCACAGCATACTTCATCTGAAATTACTTAGTATCTCTTCTGTCAGTCACCCATGTACTCTTTTTACCAGAATCCTCTATTCATGTCCTGTGTTTCTGGGACTTTAAGAAAAAAAAAACAAAACACTGAAGATTCTTGTCAGATCTCAACCCAATTAATGAATGTTGACAATAGAGGCTGAGTAAACAAGTCTTTAATAATCTTGAGGACAATTTCACTCATATGGCAAGAACAGATATCTTACTGTAGAATCTGAGACATGGTTTTAAAAGCGTTAAATTTAATTTCCAATTTTTTAATGCTTCAAATGGAAAATAATTCTACCAATGTATTTAGAGCACGTTTGTTTTAAATTCCATTAATCAATAAAAACGAAATGTTGAGCACCAACAGTAGTCAGAAAGATCAGTGATAGATGTATAGAAATACACAGCTAAATAGGCTGTGGCTGTATTTGTATGGAAATTGTTACTTAAAATATACTCTGCATTCCCTCTGGTCAAGTAAGGATTTTAAAATCTAATAGAAAATTTTCTCTAGGGAGAAAAAGAACATTTATTTCTAAAACAAATTAGGTTCTCCTGTGGTAGGACAATTAACATTTTTAATATTTGCAGTGTCTGCAGTGCATGCTTTGAATACTGTTATGCATATTGTTTCATAGTGCAAAGTTTTAAAATCAGTTAGGGTTTTTGTTTTGTTTTGTTTTGTTTTGTTTGCTTGTTTGTTTGTTTGCTTATTTTCCTCAGAAGCCATGGAAAGCCTTTTTGCCTATTACGTGGTCTCAAGTATACTTATGTTAGTTTTATTTAATTAATTGTTTATGTCATTGCTTTTCTTAAAACAACAATATTTTGGTGCTTAAAGTTAAAAAGGTGGAAAAAAATCCATTATCCTTTTACTATATACATTGCTACCAGAGTAATGCCTCCTATTTATTTCCATGGAAACTAGAACATATATAAAGAACACAATGACATTAATTGATAGAGCAAATTGTCAGCTGCATAACAATCTTTTTCAAAACAGTCACCACCAGTGGATATACATTTTTGCCAGCACTAAACATGAGTCTGCATGCTGTGCTCATCAAAATTAGCACCACTGCAGACCCAGTGTTGCTGTCACCACTGCTGAATTGCACCACCCGCTGCCTCAGTGTGCTCACATCCACTTTTTGGTCTCCATAAATTTCAGCAACTGTTGATGAATGACAATAGGTTCAATTTTCCCACATGGAGGAATTCAGTGACACATCTTTGCTTCATACGCACCTCTATGTCAGACGCTATTTTTTCACACTGTCCCTTTACTGCCATCGGTCACATGGCAATAAAATGTAATGGAATATTGGTGGGAAGGTTCAAGTCTACAGCCATACCATCCCATGCCATACAGTGTCTGCCTCTGATGTTGAGGAACAATGTCATAAATAAGAGGCATTACTTTCAGAGCATCCTTCATGTATAAATTACATTCCTGACATCAATAACATTTGGTCTAAGTGTTTTTATTTTGGTTTACTTGTTTTATAAAGATGGAAAGCTTCCATTTTATTCAAGTAATTCACAGAATTCTCCTTGGATAGCAAAAAACACTGTAACAAATTAACAACTTTGTTCTTGAGCATCAGAGTCCAGGACTTGTTCATGGAAGAAGCATCGCACCCAAGCATTGCATCTCTGACTGTCAGGCAGCTTCCACTGAACTCAGCTTCTTACCTCTCTACTCTTACTTATATCTTCTTTCTGCCTTCTGTATTTTTTTAACCTGTACTGTATCTTACATCACACACCTGGTTATTGGATGAAAATAAATACATATATACATAAATAGATAAAGAGGAAACATGTTGTCAACCAGTCTGAGAATGACTAATAATAAGCTCAAGGCCGTCCTGGAGACATTTCCATCTGGTTTGGAAGAGGTTCATAACTAGTTCCCAAACCATCTGTTGCCCATCATTCACAAGGTGATGCCTTGATCTCTGTTGTGTTTCAAGCTTTCTCAAGGCCAAAGGACTCTCAGCTGCATTCCAGTTTCTACAGCCTCCCAAAAGGATGTCTGCTGCTGACAGAACCTGATAAATCAGCCTGAGGACACAAAGCTCTAGATAGCGCTCACTGAATCACAAGATCTTAGAAACGCATCCTGGTTCTTTGATTATCTGTAGTTAGGGAGGTGAATTTCACTTCTACTTCTTCCTCAGATTCACAAGTATCTTTCTTTCATTTTGTTCCTTTCCACACACTCCTGGTTTATGGAACTGCCTGTTAGTGTATCAGTAAACTCTGGATATATATCTCTCCTGAACAGCAGTTAACAAGAAGGTTGTTTTTGGACAGCTTCTTTATACACAGAGATTGGTTACAATAGACTCTCGTGCAAGTTACAGCACCTGGGGAGCTTGATAGACTGTAATAGAAGTCTAACACTCCAAATCTCATATATCTTATAGGCCCAATGTCCATCTGTCTCTATACAGTCTGTATGAGCTTTGTGAACTTTAGGCAAGTGAATTAAGTCTTTAAAGGAGGCCAGATAAATTGTGCTGGCACATGGCTTGGTATCATCGCCTGTAAAGACAATAGTTAGCTCAGCAACATCTTCATTTAGTCAGATAAAACGCACCCCCACCTTAATAGCCTTTTTGGGATGTCAGTAGTTAAAGGCCATTAAAATAAATCACAGATCCTTTAAATTCATGTCAGAGTGTAGTCGGTCTTGCTGGGATGGAGTGAAATTTTTTTTTGTGAATAAAACTATATCAGCTGGAGAGTTTGACTAAGGCAGAATACTTGTGAAACCATTAATAGGTTGGGAGGAGACACAGTCAAGGCAGATAATCAAAACTGACTCGTGAGATGTTCCACAGAATGTAATATGCTCAGCAGTAGAAGGAATGAGAGAAAGATGATAATGGGTTTTGTTATGGTTAGGAGCTAAGGTGGAAGTGAGTGATTTTCTTTGCTATTCTTTCTCCTTCCTTTATATCTACTAAGCTTTCTTATTTTTTTCTCAAGATTTTTCCTGGTTTTATTCTTTCTCTTTTTCTTCCCTGTCCTGCTGAGGCTAGGAAAGCCAGAGATCAAGAGTCTGTGTTAGTGTTTGGTTGCTGTCTGTGTCTAAGCTACCAGCTTTCACTGTCAGACCAACAACATCCACCTCTGACACCTTCGGCCAACATGTTAAAATAGGATGCACAAATTTTGGAGATGGCCTTGTAAATATCCTAAAATCTAAGCTTTAGTCAAGTACTGTGCCATCTCCAAATCTCTGGGAGTAGTACCCCCGAACATTGCAGTTTCTGTTGACTCCTATATTCATGAACTTCACCAATATTATTTCTTAGCTACATCTGCTATATGCTCTTTTTTAATGGAGATTTCCAGAATAAAGAAGTATATTGGCTTTATTGCTATGGGCAAAACAGTTCATCCAAGGCAGAAAATTGAAAATAGTGTGAAAGCAGCTCAAATGGCATTAATTTTGCAAATAAAAAACTACTAACAGCTCCATTTCAAGTTATTTCCTAGCTATGCAATCTTTATTGCATAATGTGAAACAGTTTCCAGTCACTCTGTGAGAATCAGCTCCAACCTGTGCTAGCAACAGTGCATGAATTCTGTTCTTCTGTTGCATGCTTGATTTGAGCCAAGGAGCTCAGTTTAGATTTCAGTATTCCAGAACATGGAAGGTCAGTTTAAATATTCTAGACACCAAAGCTTGATGTTACTTATGCTCTACAAAGTGCTGTTATAACACTGTAGGCTTCATAAGAAAGTTTCCACAAACTGACAGAGCCAGAATGCTCATGCAGAGTTGTTGCTCTGGAGTACTGTATAAACATAATGGAATTTCTCTTGCATTTGATAGGAAATGATATTTACTGAAAATGAAGTAACAGAAAGATGTTGGTTCCTATTCAAGCTGTCTTTACAGTAACTGTCATTTAACATGTGTCTGTGTGATTTGGGTGCTGAGATTTAAATTAAGGACAGTATGTTTCTAAGGACTGTAGCACTGAGAGCAGTATTCCCATTGTGTGTATCATTTTAAAAGCACCTTCATAGTTTATTCTTATAAATGCATTTAATTGCTTTGAACTTAATCTTTTATAGTAGGTCTTGGGGCCACCTTTCAGGAGTCAATATAGGACCACCAAATCCCATCAGTGCATAGTGACATGTAAATTAATAATTCAAGATATGAGCAAAGTCAGCAGCAGCATAATGCCAGGCAGTTCTTGATGTTCTGAATTCTGTTTAGGGCTTGTTAGCAAGCAAATAGAGATGTTTATCTAACTAATGGAAACAAAGACATTTTTACCTTACTGAGAACCAAATTAAAGTAGTGGTCTGTAGACAAAACAAGGTAGAAATTAAACAAGAAAGAAGACAGTCACTGTGATAGTCTAATCTACTTCGCTGTAAAAATTTAAAAGCATAACTGATGAAAAAATCAAATAAATGGGGTTTCAGTACAATAATCCACAAATTGTACAAGTTCTAGAATACCACCACGTCAACTGTTTGTTACACTTCTATTTATGTGGTAGTTTATCTTGGTCCTTCTTCAATTGCAGTCAGATGTGAACAGGTCCCTTAGTTGCATGTCATCTTCATTTTTGAGTACAAATTCAAAAACTTTAGCTCATGCTGTGGTATTGCTTTACAATAAAGAATCTTATCCAGTATCAATTTAATTGCTGAAAACTTCAATAAGAAAAAATTTAATTTATGTCTCCACTATATTTCTTAAATTGAGACTAAAAGCACATGAACTAAATATGGTAGAAATCCTTTTATCCTTGCATGTTGTCCAAAACAATTAGAAATACATTATAAATATTATTAATAGACTTTACTGTAGAGAAGGATATACTTCAGTAAAATCTAGGGCACACATACTTGAATTGAGCTAAAAGTGTAATAAAATTAATTCACCAGTGAGCTAATTTCTGAGCTGTCTTTCTGTCACAACTAGTTAATTTCTTATTATCTATGTCAATGTGGCTTTGAAATTACTTGTGCCATGTAAATTTCAGTGCTCTTTGTAGATTTAAGAAAACTCAGTT
This sequence comes from Perdix hodgsoniae, assembly GCA_035772895.1. Classification (NCBI taxonomy): domain Eukaryota; kingdom Metazoa; phylum Chordata; class Aves; order Galliformes; family Phasianidae; genus Perdix; species Perdix hodgsoniae. The sequence continues at coordinate 85,494 of JAPSGF010000074.1, forward strand.
TCAGATCTAGTCATTGCTTCATGGCATTTCTGTTATTTTTAAGGATAAGCTTAAATTTCTTGATCAAAATGGGATACAATTCAGTGATTAAGTTCAAATTTTACTTGAAATATCTGTCCATCATTTAATCCAATACCTTGAGAAAGAGTATATATTTTATATCACAACACTACAGGGCTCTAGGAAGAAGGCCAGATTAATCTGCTGTAGCAAGACTTCTGTGAAATGAGAATTTCTTCCCGTAAGAAGCAATCATATAGCACCTAGGTGCATGAGGATTTCTGCAGAAAAAGGAAACTCTTAGTGTTTAACTGCCAGTACCTGAGATGGAGAGAATCTGAGCTTCCTTGGAACAAGGAGCAGTGGAACAAGTGCTCTGTTGTGTACCAAAGGTATTCATGAACACCACTCTTGGGATTAATCTGACTGAAAATACATGGCCAAGTCTGACCTGGCTATTTAACTCCCTTCTATGTGAATTCAATAAAGTAAAAGGTTTAAGTTATAATTCACTTTAAAGATGTTCCCATTAGGATATGCCATTTTCTATGAATCTCTTCCTATATCTTAGACTAGCCTTGAAGAATATAATAAAATTTTAGCAGTTCAGGATTTTTAAGCAAAATGAGTTTTTATCCTTTATACCTTGCAGTTTTTTTCAGGGTTTGTCTCCTAACAAAGTTCAGCAGTTCTTTTTTGTATAGTGCACATTGAAATCAGTTGCTCATTTCTTTTAACATATATTTTGATCTTTTACTTGAGAGAAAGATGTACCTCCAGTACATTCTAGGAAAAATAATAAGATGCAGTTATCCTAAGTAAGAATGTTTTACATTTATATATATGTATGTATATATGGACTCTGGAAAGCATATTCCTTTGCACAGCATTTTCTAGTCATTTAAAAAACATTACCCTTAGCACATCTGAAATACTCCAGAGGCTTCAATGTCCAGTGATAGGATATATTCAGAAGAAACACAATGATTCCTCATTTTATCATTTGAATACACAACAGCATTAATTAGAGATCTGCTGCTGTTTTTGATGATGGGAATGTCTGGATGATTTTCCTCAGATGTTTCTGAGATTTGAGGAGATGTGTGCTTAATTTTGCTTTTCACTTTAGAAGTATGTTTTCAACTTCTCATTACAGAGCAGAAACTGTATAGAAGAAGCCTTCTTTCAATGTGATGGAAGAAAACCAGTCCTAAGAGCTTAATTTCTTCATGACTAGAGGAGGTAAAGTAGCCTTTTTTAAGGACTCATCTGTCAGTCTGACAAGATGATCCTCCAGGCAGTGAGGCAAAGGAATTAAAGAAGGACATTTATCCACTCAGAATTTCATGATTAAGTTAAAGCAGGCTGATTGAGCAGAGTGTTCAAAGACTTGGGAGGAGCACAGGTGACTGATGAGCTTCCTCCTTGGTTAAGATGTACAGAGGCCTGTACAAAGCACTTGTTCTGTCTTCTGTTTCCAGACACCACAACCATCATACTTTACATCACTGTAGACATGAAGGGGTTCTCAAGTGTAACATCATATCACCGGAATATCTTTGGAAAAGGTTATTTTCCTTTCCCCTTGCAATGTACAGAGAAGGGCCGAACAGAATGCTAAAGGGTGACCTAATATTGTATATTAGTAACAAAACTCTGGCTTAACTTGTTGGAACAACAAAAAGGCAATAGCAATATCTGAGACCACATGCTTACCTCAACCACTATGTTATGTTTGACAGCAAGGAGTAGCATATGGCACATAAGCCATATGAGGTGAGTATAGTACAAATGCTTGTCATAGTTTCAGCTTGGAGAAAACTTTTCTTCACAGAGTGATGTTTACTTCAGATATGATGCTGTGTTTTGGTTCTAGAAAAAAAACAATGCTGATAAAACACTGATGTTTACAGTTGCTGCCAAGAAGTACTATATAGAGCCAAGGCCATTCACTGCAAAGGGCCCAGTGAGAACAGAATCAGAACAGATGACTTAAACTGGCTAAGTCAAAAAGGATATTCCATACCACATGACATCAAGCAAGAGTTTTGAAGGGGGTGGGAGTCCATATCTCTCTCTTCCGCTGCTTGGGACGCAAGCTGGGCATCAGTAGAGAAGTGGTGAGCAATTACTTGTGCATCACTTGTTACATACATTCATATGTATATACTCAAAACTATTATCATTTTCTCTATCTTAGCAAGTAGTCTTATCTCAGCCCTTAAGTTCTTTCTTTTTCTTTTTCTTTTTCTTTTTCTTTTTCTTTTTCTTTTTCTTTTTCTTTTTCTTTTTCTTTTTCTTTTTCTTTTTCTTTTTCTTTTTCTTTTT
>JAPSGF010000074.1:87921-111418 GCA_035772895.1 Perdix hodgsoniae
TCTTTTTGCTGAGTTTTCTTTTTTCTATTTTTTTTCTTTTTTTTCTCTTTCTCTTTCTCTTTCTCTTTCTCTTTCTCTTTCTCATTTTCTTATTTTCTTCCCCATCCCATTGGGAGGGGGAGTAGTGAGCAAACAACTTTGTGGTGCTGAGCCACCTATAGGGTTAAACCACAACTGTGATACTTCATTAGTCTGCTTTCTCAGACACCAGCGAACTCCAATCTGCTTGGATGAGTCTAACCACACTGGTGCAATTACAGTGCAACAGTGAACAGTGCCTCATCTGCAGCAGAAAACTGAAAGCAGAGAACTCTCTATCCTCAGTGAGAATTAATTGGTACTGTTAAGAGAGAAACATCACCTGTTTGATAGAAAAAGATGCATTACCTGTCAGGGAAAAGAAATTAGTTATGGACTACAAGAGTGGATAGTGACAGGACAAGGGGGAATGGTTTTAAACTGAGACAGAGGAGATTTAGATTAGATATTAGGAGGAATTCTTCACACAGGGGGTGGTGACACACTGGAACAGGTTGCCCAAGGAGGTTGTGGATGCCTCATCCTTGGGGCCATTCAAGGCCAGGCTGGATGTGGCTCTGGGCGGCCTGGTCTGGTGGCTGGCAACCCTGCACATAGCAGGGGGTAGAAACTGGATGATTATTGTGGTCCTTTTCAACCCAGGCCATTCTATGACTCAATGACTAAGGCATAAGGAGAATAAAAGGACTAACATTTTATCGGTCCACCTCTGCTCTGCCCCTCCCTGCTAAAAAAACAGTAGGAAACAAATAGAGAAATAAAAAGAAAAAAATAAAAAGCCAGAAAAGGATGAATATTTGCAAGATAATGAGCAGAAGTATTGGCAGATAGGTGTTACCAGAGATGATCATCTCATCACTTTTTAAGTTTTTGATGAGACCTTCATTAGTCCTTACCTCATCTTTCTCCTGAATAGCGAGAGACTGAATGTTCTTGGAGAGGGAGCTCAAAAGCAGAAGTTGGATGATGTTTCATTGGAAAGGTTCTACAAATACCTCAGAATATGAATGTTGCTAAGGATAAGCATGTAAAAAATTCCCTGCAGTCTTTGAAAACAAATAAAGACTAAATAACTGAACCATAATCCAAACTTCAGGGTTGAATGGTCACTACATTTTTCCTATTTTTGTTATCAGATTTCAGTTGTAATCCTATTTCTAACAGCCACCTTAGAAAACACGTAGTCAAGCATGTAAAATCTTCTAGCTACACCTTTCCTTAAAACTACCAAAACAGTGAAACAGGCTGGGCACAATCCCAAAAATATATGTGGAATTACAAGGTTATTTAAAATACACTCAAATACACTAAAATACAAAATAAAATGCAACATGAACACACATTGGAGTTTATGCGGAAGTAAGACATTATACTCCAAGAGTAATAAAGATATCACTAAAGAAATATAGAAACTATAGCTAATGAAAAAAATGCAAATGTGGTTCATTACATGTTAGTATTAAGTGGTACACTGAAAAATGTTGCATGGATATGTTCTGCAGATTTGTCAAGCTTTAGCATTTTCTTGCAATGCCAATAGAGAAAAAAATCATTCTTAATTGTAATACCTTAGGCTTGGAGGGCAAAGCAACTTTCGGCTATTTTGTAAAGTGTTTTATTGAAGCATAAATAACCTCAATCTTATTACATTTGATTGTTCCTGCTCATGGAAGTATAAATGTTTGTGTATGTGTTTGTGTGTGTGAATAATCCTTGTAGTTTTTCCTGAATGAACCTCCTAAAGCACTAATATTTAAATGGGGGAAAAATAGATTTAAAGTGATTGTTTCATGGGACTCAGCAACTCAGTAGATGAGGAAACTCCGAATGCTGCTTTTATAAACACACAATCCAGTGCAAAATACTGGAATTAGACAACCTTTAAATAGAGAATGTGACCAGATGTTTCAGACAGTTGATAATGCAACACAGAGCCTTTAAAGAATTTTTTTTAGCCAACGGAGTAAGTCAGTACATCTAATTCACATCACTGATGTTTGAGGATCTGGATAAGAGATTTGATTCCTGTTACTATATGTGTAAAAATATAACTGTTAAAAAATTGACTGTAGAAATGGCAGTTGCATTTAATCTCAGAGCACTGCTAACAAGACAAAGATTTGCCCAGTCTATGATATTTGTAACATGATTTTCTTAAATATACTAGAGAATGCAGCTTTGGGACAGCTGGAAGTTTTCACCAGGGTAACTGAAGTATTAGTGTTGGCTGTTTTATTGAATAGAATTGCATGATCTGTAAATAACTGGAGATCTTCCTCTCCTTAAATCAGTCTAAAATTTAAAATCAGGAAATCTTCTTTTTTACTACTATAGATTTCCTAATTTGCAAATATTTTACCTTCCTTCTCACCATTACTCTTCAGCTTTGAGTTTTTAATTTTCATTTTATTATCTCCATCTGACACTACTAAAAGGAAGGAAAAAAACAATAATTACTCTGCTTAAGAATGAAAATGTCAGAAAACAACTAAGTAATCAAATTGGATTAGAGAACTATAATTTTGTTTGTGTTCAATGAGGAAAATGAAAGATTTTAAGAAAATTGGTGAGACAGATTTTAGAGCATATAACATATTTAACATATTTAACATATACATATACATATAACATATTTAACATATAAGAAAATAATTGCTAAAGCTCTAGACTCTAAAATAGCTTAGGTGAAATATATTTAACATATATAAAAATGCATCCTTCTATCTTATGATTTTTAATTCAGTAAAATTCTGTTTCAGTGAACTATGTTTGTAGACCATTTAAGAAGTAAAAATGATACTAATCTGTTGCTTTGTTCTCCAACAAATACTCACTACTTTTTTGTAGCCTTCATTACAACGAACATAGCTATAGTCCATTGTCACAAGTGCAGTTCTTTTACATTTCTTTATAGTGTGCCTAACATGTCATGATTTCTGTTGCCTGTGTGCATGCCAAAGAAAAGCAGGGAGCAGGGTAAATGTGGCTAGATGAAGATAGGACATGGAAGAGACTGCAAATCCAGCAAGTTACCTCTAAGGATTCCCTAATTTAAACACCTTATTTCCAGAAATGGTATTCATACCATGAGGTCCAGTCCCTATCAGGAGGTAATAATGGGCTGGTTTCCTTGCTTTCCCTGACAAGATTGTTAAGGATTTGTTCCACTTAGGCTTCCCCATGTTCAGAATGACTTCAATGTTGATAGCCAGTTCTCTGCATCTTAGAATATGTATGAGCTTATTCCAGCTCAAGGTGGTGTAAGCCTCCTTCAGCTACTGGTTGTCAGGAAAGAGCACATCTGTGTTGCAGAAATGGAACTTTGGAGATTGTCATTATTTCCTGAGTATTTTCAGGTTCAATAGGATGAGGTTGAAGTAAAAAAATGTTTTGTGTATGACAGGAGTTGTTTCAGTAACAGAAATAGTCCACAAGAAATGAGATGCTCCTGGTAAAAACGACTGTGGGGTGCCTAGAACTGAAGCTGCAGTCAAAAGAAATGCAAGTCAGAATGGAGAAGGAAGTTTTCCACCCATCCAAATTCAATTACCTTTCATGATAATCAGCATGTAGGGAAGAGTCTTGAGGTGAAAATGGACTCAGCTCTGAGAGGAGCAGAAACTATCCAGAAGTGGTGGACACTATCCTGAAGCTCAATTAGAAGACTAAGTACTGTTCTTATCTTTCTCTGCATCTCTTACATTGTTAGCTTGAATATAAAAAAAATGAAAATTTTCTTTCAGCTTAGATGTTGCTCAGCATTAACAGTGATTTCAGTGTTGACAATCAACTTCTCCAGTTCTCTGTAACTTCTAGTATTAATAAATATAACATCCACATTCTAGTCTTCTCCAATTTATTTTACCATTAACAAACAAAGAAACAGAACAACACCCATTTTGATATTATCAAAACGTACATTATCAAAGCATTAAATCAATTAAAAAAGAAAAACACGAAATTGATTTTCTAGGTTTTCTGGGCAGCTGTATTATAGACCACAAGATCTAACTTTCACTGAAAGTAATAGAATTTGAGAAGTGTTCTGAAAATATTAGAAAGCTTATATATTAATAGGATTAAATCATTGGATTACAGAGTGCACCTCAAAAGACATTGCTATTCATTTAGCATTTTTCCCCAAGAAGAGTTAAACAAGTTTAGATAAACTCAGAATCCAGTCAGAGTAATAGAAAACTCTCAGTTATTCTTGGTCGAGTCATTAATCCTATACATTTAATTTAGAACCCAGTATGGTGCTGCTTCTTTCAGCCATCACGCAAATAGAAGTGTGAGTTTCAAAGACATTAAGCTTACATGTGTCAAAATTACAGGTGGAGTTATGACAAATGTCTTTTTTCTGATCTGCAGCAAGGCTCAGCATTCAGTTTCCCTTAAGTATTTCATTTTGATTATATCGAGTGGTGATCCACTGTTTCATATTGAGAAGAAAATGAAAAACTCATGGGAATGAAAAGAAAATGAAAAGAAAACGAAAAAGGAAAAGATGTGCCAAAGAGAACAGCCATACAATCTTATGTAACAAACCTTTCTGGTTCACTGGAACTTAAATGTCAAAGACACTATTTGTAGGTCCTCCTGCTGTTTCTGATTCTAATATTCCTAAAAGCCCATGCTGCAAAAATCTAAAACTTTTTTAAATTTTGAAAGCATTGAAAGCTCAAAGACATTCCAGTTAGTTTTAATATGGACGTCATATACATGTACAGATCTAGCATTGCAAAACTATATTTCATTCAGTACCCAAACAACAAACCTGCAAGTAGTTTGAAAATCAATCCTTGTCCCCCTAATGTGTTACCTACTTTTCCAAAAGCACAAACGACTGCTACCCATCTCCTAGCAACTGCTAGAAAACCTAGCAACTGCAGGATTTTTTTTAATTTTTATTTTTAATCACCTTCATGGGGTAGATTCTCATCTGTGATCACAATGAGATCTCTTCAAAGCCTCAACAGGTGATCTTTCTAGCTTAGTTGTATGGGACTGTATTATGTTTGGTAGCTATATACATCTGCTCTGTGTGCTGCTACAGCATATGACTGTAACCAAATACTTAGGCAGTGGAAGGAAGCACTAAGAAGTGTGTCTGCATGTGCAAATCTTTACAAAGAGATTCCAGTGTGTCCGCCAAGGCAACCCAGGCATCCTCCTGGGGGGGTAGCATCCACCTTGATTCAGCAGCTAACAAATACCCAAAAGTACTAAATGTGTTTAACAAACATAATACATATATTTTTAAAAGGGGGAATAAACATTTAAGGTAAAAGTAGTCCTACCAAATACTAAGGTACTCCCCTAGACATGGAAGAGAAATGAGCAGTTGATACAGGTCAGTGTTTGGATGCTCCTATGGAAAGCTGCCTAGTCAGTAAAGGATGGTACTTCAGAGAAACAGCTATGTCCAAAGTTTTTATCCTGAAAATGTCAGAATCCTAGGGCAGAAACTTTCATGGTTCTCAAAAAAACTGCAAATAGAGTGGAAAGCTTAATTTTACGTTTGTTGCCAGCAAAGCTGATGGATAGCTATAAAACTGAAAGTATTAAAAATGCATATAAATCTCTCCACACCGTACAGAACCTAGATCGGAATGTGACCTGCACATAGACATCAAAGCTTTCAGACATTTCAATATAAACTCTGTTTTAACTAATTCATAAATTAATTAATTTTCATGTAACCTGTGTGAACTCTGCAGATTAAACTGGTGAGATACAGAATGAAAACAAGTTTTCTACAGAGGTAAGTGAATCCATTGGCTACTGTGCTGCTTGAGAACAGTGATGGATTTTAAGAATGTGTTGAGGAAAAAGAGTGAAACTCAGAAACGGAGATTCTACTAATAAAATATGTGTGCAAAGGACACATCTTCTATCTCTTAGACTCAGCATACATTAAAGATGCACTCCTTTTGGTTTTTCAAGACCCTTTCTTTCAGTTATAAAGAAAGGATTGGTAACAGATTTTCCTAACTATTATGATTTTATGCCATTACTATACTAATCTTCAAATTAGATACCTGTACAGTAACTAGGAAGGCTCTACTGGGTTTTCTGTGGAATTTATCCTGCTGCTACACACTTCAACATTGAATAAACTGTCTGTACGTATGTAGGTTGCTCCAAAAGCAATGTCTCCTGTTTATTTCCATGGAAATTACAGAAGGTACATAGAGCACAATAACTAATCATTTGACAGAGCAAATTCTCAGCTACAAAATGCTACTTTTCAACATAATCACCATCATTAGCTATAGAATTTCATCAGCAATCAAATGCATGCTACACTCATCAAAATCTGCACCAATTATCACCATTGCTGAAATGCAGCAACCACTGCCTCACTCTTTAGTTTGCATAGATTTCAGTAAGTCAGTGAATGTCAGTGGGTGCCATTTTTTCCACATGCAGGAATTCAGCGACATATCTTTGCTTCAGAAATACTTCTGTGTCAGATGACATTTTGTCAGAATGTTCCTTTACCGTCATCTGTCACATGGCAACAAATTGTAACAGAATATTGGTGGGAAGGTTCAACCTCTACTGCTATACCACCAGCATCCACCTCTGATGTTGGGAGCCAACACAATGAAATAGGAGGCATTAATTTCATAGCAGCCCTTGTATACTTGTTTTTTTCCTGATTTTTCCATTTAAGAGACATCTGATTTTTATTCATTCTTGTCTGGTGAAATGAGTCCTCTTTGTGTTACAGGATTTGTAGAAAAAAATTGACTGATGTGTCTCGCGTTCTTTCTATTTTAATACTCTAATTCAGACCTCTCAAATGATTCTCTATTCAGGTTCAAATCTTCCTTTGAAAGAATATTTTTTCTTTATGCAGTGTATAAATTGACATAGTTAATTCTGTCTGGGTAACTCCCTACTTTAAAAATAAATAAATAAATAAACAGCAATAAAAATGCCAGTGCCAAAAGTTTCCAAAAGGAATCACATAAATATGAGTAGACTATTCACCTTTCTAAGTTTAAGGGTGGTACACTTCTATCAGAAAGTACCTTCATTAGGTAGAGATTATAAACTAGTTAAAAAATACATAGAGAAGAAAAATGTTGGAAACATTAAAATAAGTGAGAAATATAGGCCATGAGAATCATAAAATGATTTTTGAAAAATTTTTTCACTTTTACAAAAAGAATAATTACTAATAACCTGCTGCCTGTCAGCTTTGAAAAGGTGGGTTTGAGTTTCATAACTTAACATTACTGTAATCTGAAAATAAACCACCTCTTGAAATTAAATTAAAGAAATAAAGAAAATAAAGAAATTAAAGACTAGTTTCACTACTGTAAGTCACTATTCATAGCAAATGATGACCTGTTGGTTTATATTTGTTTTTATTACAAAGCAGAATGCATTATGGATATCTTATTTCATCTTTATTAATTCCTTGGATCAAAAACACTGGCAGTCTTGAGAGGATATCCTACAGTTCTTGAAGGCATCATGCACAGAAAGATTTTGAATAGCCTCACAAGAAAATATATTTTGCTCTCTGTCTCTGATCCCATTCTGCTTGACTTTGCATGGATTCTTCAGCATTTAGAGAGACTGTTGATTGGTCACACTTTTGCACGTTTTTCCTTTTTTTAGTCTGCTACAGGGATTCACTGTACTAATAGAAAACAAAAGCACTCTGTGCTGCCTTCTGCATCTGCACATTCAGAATCTGGCAAGACTACTGCACATTTTTTAATTCCAAATCCATGGGGTGCACCTGCAGAAATTATGCATCTGCATGTGCTTCTGATAACATGGATCACAGCTGTTTACTTTGTTTTCCACAAGATCCCTGTAAATACAGAGCAAGGGTCAGGGGAAAAAAAGAGAAAAAAGATACACAACAGAGAGAATACATAAGTCATGGACTGAAGGAGAAAGTAAATCACTGACATCCCATGAAGTAGAAAAGGAAAAGATGTTTAGCAGAAGTGTCCCATCCCATTCCCAGGTTTGTTTTGCCTAGTGAGAAGATAGTGACTACAGCGCACTTTGCTGCCACAGATCAGGTGCACCAAAACAATTTATTACATGTATTCTGAGTAAGCTGTTGCACGTATGATCTATAGCGGCATGTACTCTAAGCCAACAGTGTATTAACCTATAACTAATCAGTATTCAATGGGGGAGGTAAATTACGGTAAGTAAAGATAAATTAGGTTGGGTAAGGTTATACAAATTGCAGGGAAGGTAAATTGGGGTAGGAAAGGTTATATGACCAGTATCGTCGATGCAACTGTTGTGAGCTGGTGTCCAAGGGGGGAGTGTCTCAGGCCAGCTGAGGGGAGCTTCAAAATCTGTCATCCAGTGTATCGATTTTATTCCCTTTTTACATATGATTTGCCATGATAAGCAATGGTGGGGGGAGAGCTGTCACGAGGTATGCAAACTAAGATACAAGTAGGGGTATGAAAAACACATGACTTTACAGAAAAGCAGTAGAACTTCCATTGGTTGCTTAAGAACTTATTTTCAGCTCCCAGAAATATGAGGGATTTTTCCTAGGTTAATTATCACACAGTTTTATGGTCCTCATGTTTATGCCAAAGATGACAACTTCCAGCTGTAGTTCAGCCCCTTGTTAAGTTCAAATAAAACAAGTGGAAGTGGTTGGAGGTGAGTGGAGGGACAGAGGCACAGCTACAGCCTTACCTGGCCTGCATGGCTAGGAGCAGTTCTTATTATCAGTTATTCATCAAAGGATGGCTATCAGTCCCATCCTGTTCTCCAGTCTTGCATGATCTCTCCTCTTTTTCAGCAGGTTATGCTTAGGCCATACTCCACATGTAAGATTTTCATGGACAAGCCGTACTCACTCTGTAGTGCCATTCTACTGTCATTTTTTTTTTCTTTTTTTTTTTTTAACGTAGGCAAATAACTACTTCTGGAAAAATAGTTGTAGATGCCTTCAGAAATTCTATTCAGGAGATGTTTCTTTAGATAAGTGTCTGCAATCCCCGTGCAGCTTTGTGGGCTAAGGTTTGTCCAAATGCAGCAGTCTTCATAACAGCAATATGTCACTGGCATCAGTCTCTCTGGTACGCTGCAGTTCTGAGTTACAGCTTCTCTTTTTCGTTTCTTGAGATCGGGAAGATCTGATAAATCTTGAACCAAAATGCAGAAGATCCTACAGCACATTGAAAGTGCTGCTTGAGCCTTTTCTTTTGCAGAGCCACTACCTACACAGCTACCACAGTCTTCCAACTTCTGACTATAGCTGCTGTTGTGTGGCTTATGTGGAGGTTATAATCATGCATCTCTTTTTACCACTGTAGAAGACAAAAAAAAAAAAAAAAATCAGGCAGCCTTGCAGAAGTGTGTGAGGGTAGAAGGATGCTGTTTGCTACCCTGATGTTTGGAGAGCTTGTGCTCAGATCTTTGAATTCCTGCATGCCTACTGCAGGAAGAAATATACACCACTTATTAAAGAAGATTACATATCAGGAGAGATCACTTCAGTGTTTCCATTATCATCAGATTTTCTGTATTTGTGGAATCAGATCCAAAAACAGACTTAGGTGAGGATGAAGTATTAAAACTCAGAAATTTCAGTCCCAGAATTGTTTCCCTCTTTTATTTCCGTATCTGTTTCCAGAATTAAAGTTTCTCAGGTACTCAGTCTTTATTTTTTTGTCACTCAAAATGCACCTCAACAAAGATATAAATCATGTACAGTCTTAACTGAATTAACAAATGACAATTTAACTTCATTAGTTTATATTAATTATAAGGAAACTACCGTGACCAATTTTAATAATGCATTAGTAATATTGTCATGTGGAAATATTGGTAGCGAGCAGTTAACAGCATTAGCTACATGCACATAAGCCTACTTTATCATTGTATTTGGAACTCAAAGTATTTATAATCCTCAAACAAAGATGTGTGGTAATAGTAAGTTGTGAACAAATGAAAAAAAGAACAAGTAAATGGATTGTGTTAATAACCCATTGTAGCAAAACCATTATAGCAGAACAACAAAAAACACTTTATCTGTGGTATGCCTGGAATCGTCTCAAACACTTGCAAGATAAGACCATTGCCATGACAACAGCATAAAGGCTGAAGATATGGTCTGAGAAGAGAGCCCTGTGGAGATAGGACTGCCTTGCTCAGGCCAAAGCTCCTCTGTTCAAGCAGGGTTATTTACTGCAGAGTTTTTACTGCAGAGTGGTTGACAGAGAACTTATTGATGGCAAACTTGTTGATAACAAACTCCACAAACTAGCAGACATAGAAGGATGCCCAAGAGAGGCTTGGGGATTTCAGAACTTTGGAAATTCTGGAGAAGCGCTCTCACAGACCAAGGACTCTTTCCCCTGTTGACTGGACCAATGCTGGAACCCAGACCAGTGATCTCTTTCTCTTCTCATCTCTCATTCTCTGCCCCCCCTCCCTTCTCACTCTCTTTTCTTTTAGTTTTCCTCTTACCAGTGTTAAGTAATGCTAGGTTTATTTTGTTTTCTTATAAAGTTTAACCACACAGCTTAGACAGATTCAATTGTAATGATATAGGCTAGTAAGAATGCCAATACTTCTTTTAAAAGAACTGTAGTACAGAGGTTCTCATTACAATTGATGATTGTGTTTGGACTTTGACTGTCATTTCATCTTAATCTAATGGAAGGTATTTATGAATCTGGTCATCCTCCTCTCCCTTTAAAGCAGGATATGACAACTACTCATCTCCTCTAGTTAGAAGTCAGTTTTTTTTTCATCATTGTTCTTCAATGAGCATTTTGGCACACAAGGATATGGATGACATTTTTCTCATACTGGTGCTCACTCTTTCCTCACTAGTCCTAGCTAAAATGTCAACCTATTTCATGTTCCTAGAAGTTCAGAGTAATATTGATTGCCTCCAGAAGTAAAGTTGCTTAAGCATCATTGCTGACCCTTTTCTTTTTTGGCTACAATTGGTCCTTTTCCAATCCCTATTTGGATTTTTGGTGTTTGGAGAAAAGTAAAAAGAGGGTTGGAGTTGGTAGGGGGTGAGGAGATGGAGACAGAAGTTGAGTCAGAAGTTCTTATCAAACTGACGAAGAGGGAATATAGCCGTAGCAAGAGGGCATCTTGGGAATAACCGCAGCTGAGGTTTCTAAAGAAGCTATTAAACGGTGACAAAAAGCTGTGAGAAAGTCCATAGTGCTGTACCACAGAGCCACACGAGGTAAGAAAAATGCAGACAAAGACAACATTGTTGAAAGGGGAATAATTAGGACCACTAGAATTCTGGAAAAAAAGGTTCAGTATGGAAATATAAAAATAATGAAAGGAAAAAAAAAACCAAGGAGCCAGAATTTGGAAACTCATCTTTGTCAAGGCTCTGTTCCAGGAAGCAGCAGAGGCTGCTTGTCTACATTACCCCTAATAGCTCATTAATTCTAACTATCATCCGCAAGTATTAAAAAAAAACTGTTGCTTTTTTTTTTCTTTTTTTTTTTCACTTGCAAGTTGTACATATCCTTTTTATGAAGCCTTTTTATGCGATCTTTTTTTATGCCCAGCTCAAGATTAGGTTAGTTAACCAGTGAGTGAAGCTTACGTGTGAACCACTTTAGCTATCAACACAGACAGCATTATGCTTCTGTTCTCAGCAACACAGAGTAGAAACAAATCCCTTTTTCTCTTTTTCCACATTCACCCAAATAGTGCAGTGCTGCTACTTGCCAGATAGTCTTCCGTAACTAAGCATGGAGACCCAGATCCATGAGTTTCCCTTCTGAGATGGCTGTTACATGATACAGAAAAGGTCAGAAAATACATGGAGGACATAGCAATGCATAGCTGGATTAATCATGCTTGCCCAAAACGGCTGATGTCTGTCAGTGAATGCAGGGAGAGGATTAGGCAGATGACACAAGCAGGTATTGGGGATCTATTACTTCCTATCATCATACGAGATGGCATATGGCAAAGTAAGCAATGACATCACATTTATCAGCAACAGCCTCAGTCTGCTTCTGGATGTTTAACTGCACAGATTTCAACATATTGCCACCAGGCATCAGGCTGGAGTATGTGTTCCATAAGATCCTGTACCATGCAGAAGCCACAGTGTTGTGGTTTAAGCTGGCAGGAAGCTCAGCACCATGCAATCATTCACTTACTATTCCCCTTCCCAGTGAGATAAGGGACAGAATTAAAAAAAAAAAAAAAAAAAAAAAAAAAAAAAAAAAAAAAGTAGAAATAAGTAGAAATCGTGAGATGAGATAAAACTATTTACTAAGATAGAGAAAAAGAAAATATTTATGATTTTATATATATATATAAATGTATGTAACAAATGATGCACAAATAATTGCTCACCACCCACCGATGCCCAGCCAGCCTCCTGAGCACTGGAAGAGAACAAGATGTGGTCCCACCTCCCTCAAAACTCCTTCAACTTGATGTCAGATGGTACAGAATATCTCTTTGGCCAGTTTAAATCAGCTGTCCTGATTCTGTTTCCTCCCAGCTCCTTGGGTCCTTAGCTGCAAATGGCCTTACAACACTGCTTAGCAGCTGCTATAAATGCGTTATCAACATTGTTGATAGGAGAAATCCTAGAAGCAAAACATAGCATCATACTAGACACTCTGAATAAAACAATTCTCCTCCAGCTGAAACAAAGACACAGAAAATGAAGACCCATTTTTGCTTCTTGGCATTTACTCTTGTACTGTCCTAAAGTGAGGATTATGTGGATATTCTAAGAAACTTCTCTCACCCCAGACTTCACTTCATGCACCCCAGACTAGTGAGCCAGATTTATCATGATTCATATATCATGAGATTCAAGAAGACATTAGTTATTATTTGGTTTATGGGCATTGGCTCCTGAAATTTTGTCTGGCTAATCATGGTTGGCTCTCTGCTTTTCACTATTCATTGCTGATTGCCCCATTTCCCAAGGATGCTGCTGTCCGACCTGCCTGAGCTGATCTTTCAGGCACAGAAGCTCTTGCTTACTGGGAGCAACACTGTCACAGCACTGGAGCTTTTTGGAAGTCATTTCCCTTGTCAGGAAAAAAAAAAAAAAAAAAAAAAAAAAAAAAAAAGTCTACAAGAGCAGGAGTTAAAGCATTTGGAGTATGCGTCAGAATAGCTGCCTCCAATGATAAAAGGCACACCACTTGCCTCATACTGAGTCTTTTTTCAGCCAATGCAGATTTGGGCAGCAGTCACCAGGAGATCACCAATAAGCAATCATCAATGAACAACAGCATGAACAGAAACAATAATAAGTCTTGGTTTCACAGATGAGCCTTATATATCTCCAAGGAACTGGAGATAACAACACAACCAGAATCTCCAGGGTACTTCCCAGGTAAGCAACTCATACTTCAGCAGGCAACTTATGGACAACATTCCTTCAAGCCTCTTAAAAACACATGCAGGAAAAATTATCTAGAAAAGGGATGCAGGCAACTCTATGAAATACACATTCTGTGGATATAGTGACTTCAGCAGCACCTGATTAAATTGTCTTCTAATATAGCTCTAATGACACTGAAAACCAAGAAAGGGAACCATATATTATTAGTATTAAGAATCCTTTGAAACTATTTGAATAAAAATAATCTCTATCACCATTTCTATATGGAAGTATAACATTAAAATTATGTGTTTCACTTTGACATCTACCATGTTTGTTGCTCACCATGAATTCATAATAACAGACTATAAAACATTTGTTGCTTTGAGGCAAAATTTCCAAAGAAATTACTAGATGGCCTATTTAAATGTATCTCTAACTGAATCACGAATTGGCAAGAAAGCTTTAGGATTAAAATGGAAAAATTATCATCCCTATTAGTGGACATCGTTAATGTGCCCATTTATTAGGAAAGACAAGTGGAATTAAATAAAAATGGTCTGTTCTTGGGTGAAAATTAAAGTGAGTACTGGGAGGAATTAGAATAAAGAAAGGTTATTTTTTTTTTAATCTCCCAAGATCAATTGAGTTATTTTGTGGTTCCAAGGTGCTAGGCAGGTTATGCAATAAAGATCAGTTATCACTTCAGGGAGGAGAAAATTGATACATTCATTAATTCACGAAGAAAACTTGAGATCCTCCTAACTAGCCTGAGAGGAGGGTAAAACCATCATCACTTCTAACTTAATATAACTCAAATTTAAATACTAATTTGCAACCACCTAAATGATTTGATATGTTTAAAAGCACAACTCATAAAACTCTCTAGTATGTCTAGTATGTCTTCAGAAAAATAATTGTCGTGCAAAATCTCTCCACACTTTCAATAGGAAAAAAACAAAAACAAAAACATTAAATATTAACAGTTTAATATATATTCAGTAAAAGAAGAGTACATTTGATGGAGATAAGACTTATTAATGTACTAGGTAGAACATGATATTCTAGGATGTGATTAGATGGTTAGAGGTGGTAATATCTCACTCAGGAACTCCTTATACTGATATGGTCTCTGAGAATTTCTGATGAGAAAGAAATTCCAGGCATGTGCCCCAGATAGAATTGCCCAAGGTTTCTGGAGTGTGGAGTCGATGTTTTTAATGGTAATGAAAGCAGTTGCAAAGCATCTGAGCCATCGTACAAAATTGTTACCTGCCAAGGACCTCTACACAAAGAGTAAGGCAGAAAGCTCTGGTTCCACCACAGTCCTTGTCCTCCCACTGCACTTCTATAAAGGATAGAAACATACTGCATTCATACATGACTTAAAATATTGCTGATGCTAATGTGAAAATTTAGAGATAGTTACTTATCATGAGATCTGTACTTCAAATATAAGCTAGGGTTATCTACAAGCCATGATACATCTGTCATGCTTCTTCATTCTAAATTATAATCACTGAAAGTTTTCTTCAGCTTTTTTTTTTTTTCATAGAATGATATTGGCTTTTTTATCTTATCTCTGCAAAGTTGCTGCAGGTTTCTTTTTTTCATGTAAATGTACTAACTCCTGCTGTTGTCATTCAAAATGAAACTTGGAATCATCAGAGCAGGCATTACTGTGTATCATCTTTCTTGAAAGGACCCAGAGGATTGCTATTACCTCCTTTTTAACAAAAAATAAATAAATAAGAAAGAAGCAAGAATTACCGTAAGAGCACATTCTTTGCTGTTATTTGAATATTTACATTAGCACATAACATTCCAAACAAGAGAGCTTATGAACTGTCTGTCTAAAGAAAAGAATATTACTCTTTGTGCTAGAATCTATCCTCCTGGCACAAAAGAGAAAAAAAAAAAAAAAAAAAGGTGACAAATGCTTTGCTCTGTGTTAATAAGGTTTGTCACATGAGGAAAGAAACTACTTCTAGTTCTGTCACAACAAGTTTCCATCTTGATTTTATGATGGGAAATACGCCAAAGGCAAATTAGTGGCCTAGGACAATATGAAGTTTAACAAGATCAAGTACTAGATTCTTCATCTGGGAAAGGGCAACCCTGGATATGTACAGACTGGAGTATAAGAAGCTGGAGAGCAGCCCCATGAAAAAGAGTCTGGGGGTCGTTATTGAAGGCAAGTTGAATATGAATTGGCAGTGCAGTCTGGTAGTCAAAAGAATCATTTGCACCCTGGTATGCAACAGACCCAGCACTGCCAGCTGGGTGAGGGAAGGAATCATCTCTGCTCTGCATGGTGTGGCCTCAACTCAAGTTCTGTGTGTAGGTTTGGGGACCACAACAGAAGGACATAAAACTATTAGAATGCATCAGAAGGAGGGCTACAAATATGGTGAGAGTCTGGAGGGCAAAACATATGAGGAGTGGCTGAAGTCGCTAGCTTTTTCAGCTAACAGAAGAGATAGATGAAGGGTGATCTCACTGTGGGAGAAAAGGGGGAAGGAACAAGTGACAAGACCCAAGGAAATGATGTGCAATTTTGTTGTGAGAGATTCGGTTAGAGTATTAGGAAAAGGTTTTTCATTGAGCAGGTGGCAAGGTACAGACATAGGCTCCCCTATGAAATGGTCAAAGCACAAAGTTCTCTGGAGTTCAGTGTTTAGACAGTGTTCTCAGAAATATGCTCGGATTCCAATGGTTCTTGAAAGTCTCATTCAACTCAGGATATTCTATGATTTTATATTTTATGATTCTAGCATAAAATATATTTGCTTTTCATCTGCTCCTTTATGTATCTTAAAGGATCATGCCATCATGCAACATTTAACTTCTCCCCAGACTTGTATCTTCAACTTGTTCTAAGTACCATGGTTAGGATAGCTATGAATTAAAACAGGGAGAGGAATTATCTGGAACAAATTGGTTAGGGGAAGTCTTTGCTTATTTGTTTGTTTGTTTTGTTTTTAATTCAAGCTAGTTTCACATATAATTTTTGCATAATCCTTAAGTCTTACATAATTCTTTAAAAATTTTCTTTGCAACTTTGCAGTTATAATTCTTTGCAGCTAATGATGTATGTTTTCCATCTTGTCTGAAGACAAGTTGACTCACAACATGAAAGATTATAATTTATTTAGAATTATTTAGATAATTTCTTGAAGGGCTGAAGTTTTGAGGCATTCCAACTGACCACAAAGATTACACTAAAACTGGGCCATCATCAGACAAAAAAAACAACTACAACAGAAAGTATAGAACAGAAAAAAAAGAGGGAAGGAAGGAAGAAGAAAGAGAGGAAGGGAACGGAAAGAGGAAAGGGAAGGGAGAGAAGAAAAAGATATACACCTCCAGAAATAAAATAAGACCATCTAAATTCTGAATCTGTGCAAGTGAGCTTGTCAAAAGAATTCAAAAAGATTTACACTCCAGTGGAAGATTGGATAGCCTTTGGCCCAGACACCCAGTGAGCATTTTAGTTTATAGATTACAAGAAAAATCATAAAATATTTGTGTAAATAGCTAAGACCTATTGTCTCAAAAGCATCAAAATATTGATTTTATGAGTATGCACTGCAGTATTAAATTTTTATATTCAGTAATGAAAAATTTAGTCACTAGCTACAAGTAATGTAGTGTTATTGCAGTCTAGACCAATTGTAGTCCAATCTTGACCAATATTAAATTACATTTAAAGAGCAAAAAACACAATTCCATATATGATTGTGAATCCTGCAATATTAGTTTAGGTGACAGTTATCATAATTTTAACTGTAGTGGAAGGAAAAATCTTAAGAAGTATGTTCATAAGACAACCTTCTCCCAGCCATTCAGTTCCTGTCTTTATTGTGTAGAAACAGGTGATAAAGAGACAAAAATATAGTATGTATATCATAGTTGTGTTAAAGAACCCAATTTTCTCATCTTCAGGGTCTTTCCCATTGCAAATTTATCTTTTGATGTCATGCTACTGCTTATACCTGCACAGAAACAAATGTCTTTTTCCTTATATCATGTACCTCCTTAGCATTTAGGACCAAATACTTCTGAAGAAAACATCTTAGCACATTGAATTACAAAACTGAGCCTTTAAAGAGACCCTAAGTTGCTGTTCTTATCCTGATCTGTCACTGTGGAAGATTTCCAGACATAGAGAATATCATGTCTTGTCAATATGTGTAAGCATGGTGCCAGGAAGATGAAAAGAAGCCAAATAAAATCTATTTTGTCCAATGTATGCTACTAATGTGCTTTCAACGACTCTGACATTGGGAGGTTCTTCGGTAAGCCATGTGGGAGGTTCAAGCAGAATGACTATACAATGTAAAAAGTCATTTCCTAGAGGATGGAAAAAGTTCTGCATCTCATGCCCTAGAATACATTATTAAAAGTGAGAACTTTCTGGATCTGTTTTGAATAGATTGGGACCAAGAAATTTGTATCTCTGGTTATCTCCAGTTTATGGAACAGAGTACTTGATACACAAATTTCTTCTTGAAGGTTTTATTGAACATTTTAAAGTCAGTTACGACTGCATTTAATTTGACATCACCTACATATGAGGCTGGTAGAATAAGTATATTCTATGTATATGTATATACAAACTGTTTTGTGATATTTTCAGTTTGAAACTCATCTTATTCTTTAAAATATTTTAGGGCTGAAGCTTTCAATCACTTTGGAGCTGTGATCTGAAATATCACTTGGGAAAAAATATATATCCTGTGACCTTCATCCCCTCAATTTCAGTGAGCAAATTAAATATATATTTCACTTCTACTTGTTCCTATTACTTCATAATTCATAACATTCTCAAGGTAGAATTTTTCTGTTATACATTTTACGTTTATGAACATGTACTACAGTTATGGACTTATTAGATATTAGGTATTAGAAGTAATTATTAGAAGTTTTAAAAGAAAATGATATAAATGTTGTAAGTATAGTGCTGGTACTTGTCAGACAAAGGTAAACTATTTGATAATTACCATTGTTTAACTCAATAATTCTAATATATATGCAAAGTTCTTCAGCAATGAAAAGGGTCACATATTTTTGCTGATAAATCATTTGACAATCCACCTCTAAGCCAGTGAAAATGTGCATTCTATATTAATGATTCATTCAGTAGCTCAATATTTATTCTATACAACCTGTGTTCTTTAAATCTTTTTCAGAAATAAAAAATGATTACATGGTTCAATAATTTCATCAACCGTATATACCAAACATAGACATAATTTCATCTTCCTCACTGGAAGTGTAATCCATCAGACTGAGAGGATCCATCGCTAAGTTGTTATATCCAGCCTTTGGACATGAGGGAATGACTTGCTTTTGTCTCCAGACAATTAGCCATATTTTATTTCATAATCTGTAAATGAAAGACAGGATTTTAATACAGATGTTTTGATTGACCTATTTTTAGATGTCACTAAGGAACAGAAGAATTAGTCAGCTTGTATTTAAATACTAATAACAGAATGGAAAATTAATTTAAACAAAATGTCTTAGAAATACTTACTTAACAATGTACAAGACAGCTAAGCTGGAGATATGCTGAATGTAAGAAGGAAAGGAACAATTTATCAGCAGGTAACTTCAAGTGAAGAGATATTTTTTATGCAATATATTTAAACAGACGCTACATACTGCTGGCAAACAGCATTTACTTATTATGCCCATATATGCTTTTCTGGACCAATGTTTTAACAAGGACATTTCCTCACCTTCATAATTATTCACTGTTTCTGCTATTTAAATCATATAAATTAAAAATCTATTCATATATCTGTTATCATTGTTGATTTTTAAAGATGGAAACAAACATTTTGCTTTGTTTTTATCTTGTTTAATACTGATTTACATTTTCTAAAATGGAAGCAGTGAAAAGAAAATCAATTTACTTTGTTTTAATTTCATTTAACACAGTAGTATTTAAAAGTCATTTACTTGCTGTTGCATCACTTGGGATTCAAAGACTACATGAAAAGTTTGTTTGCCAGTAGTTCAAGTCTTTTTAATTGTGAAATCTTTACTGCGACTGTTAGATTTAATTAAATCTTGCTTTTTGTTGAATTTAAATCTGGGGCCAAATTCAAGCTGACAATGCCTCTTTGATTCCTCATCTCAAGTTGGGTACATTTCATCTGTTGTGAAGTTAAAATTAGAAATGAACTATAGTTTAAATAATAGAAACTAGATTGAAGGAAAATAATCATCCAGGTAGTTTTTTTCTTTTTCCTCCCTACATTTCCTTGCTTTTCTACATTTAATTACATTTAAACTGCAGGAAGAGCAAAATAATGTAATGCAGGTAGACAAAGGAAAGGATACAAACACTGATGTTTCACTGATAAGCTGTTCTTCCAGTTTCAAACGTTGACTCACTACAAGAGGAAAAGTCTATTTGTGTTTAAAGTTAGAATCGTCTTCAATTCATCAGTTTTTGTAAAACTGTGTCTGCATTCTTGAAGGAAACAATTACGTAAGCAGACTTTTTCTATACAAGAGAAGTAGTTCAGTCCTAACATATCCTGAACAAATGTAAGGAAAACAGAGATCAAATCGTATCTGAGTGAAGGCCAAATCTAACATCTTTACAGCAGATTTATTTCTTTCTCCATTTCTGTCTCTATTTCTTTTATTCGTGTGGCTTCTATGCCTTCACTAGAAACTGTTATTCACTGTTGCCATTTCTACTGAGTTTTCAAACTTCTACACCTTCTGCTGAGAAACTTCTCTAAAAACCTCAGAATAACCTATAAAACACCATCAGTGTACAACAAGGATGACAACTATTAATTTTATTTAATTAAACCATCAGTAACACTAGTAGATACCTATTTGTATTTAAAATAAAAAAGTCCTACTGATTCTGTCATGATAACATATGGTGGAAAGGGCAGAACACAGGTAGAAAAGCATACATTTTTAACAGATCCTTCAGAAACACACCTTAGAAAGGTACTGCCCACTGTTTTCAGTCCTTTCTAGGAACAAAAAGTATCTACAAGGTGTCAAACACCCATTTTCCAAGAAATATTAGTCTCTAGTTTCTGTTTGCTTCAACCAGAGTTGAGTGGGTTCTCAGAAGATGACATGAAGTTAAGCTTCTTCTATACAATTAATGTTGCAAACACCAACTCAGGAAACAAAAATAATGCAACTATAATTACCTTTCTCACCTTAAAGAACCTGAGTGAAAGATTATCTAAGATGTCTGTAGCTGGAGTTTAAAATGTTTAAGATAAAATGATTTTGTCTGAAAAGCAATCTCTATAAATATAAATACATTTTTTGGATATTGTTTCATTTAATAGCTTACCACGTTCTTTTGTAGAATTGCTGAACTTTCCACACCAAAGGTAGATGGCAAAGCCAAAAATATATACTTCTATTCAGCATTCAAGGCAGAAACAGAAAGAGTCAAGAAAGTACAATAAAGTTTATTCTTTCCTCTACAGATTGTATTATTTCCCATTAAAAATAAATTGAAATTGAAAATCTCAAAAATCAGTGCATTCCTAAAAGTAATATAGTATCATGTTATCAATTTCCCTTTAAGAACTTCTCTGTTAAATCACAGGAATACACCTGACTTAAATTCTCTTTTATTCTCTACTTTCATTATTTCACATTCATTATAAATTTTCACATTTCCTTATAAACACTCTTCAGGTTTTCTGCTGAATTTCAATTAAGCTGGAATATTTCACAGCTGTTCCTTCAGTTTGATTGAATGTTTGTTGGCTTTTTTTTCAATTGAAATGTAGACTTCACTTAAGGCATTTTGGAAATTTGTGAGGTTGTCTCATTTGAAAGAAAGCAAAAATGTGTAACGGACTCATGTTTTTTCACAAAACAGATGAGCACGAAGGTAAGTGAAGGGCAAGGGCCAAGCATGCGGATGCTGTATGTAGTGTATTATCCCCTGTAGATATCATTAATTGCTTATTTGGTATAAGGTATGTGTTTATGGACAATATCAGTAACATTTCTATTAGCACATTTTCTTCTATGTGCCCTTGTCCTTATTTTCTTCTAAATTTAGGACTACACTACTACACTAAAAATGAACAAGAGCGTGATCTGATTAAATTGAATGAGAAATGTTTTGATAAGCTACAGCATAACACCTCAAAATCCTGAGGCTAACTATCTAGGCCTAGCAAACCAGGAGCTTCCTTGAGACAGAAAATTTCCTTTACATTATTAATTGTGTTTGATAAACAGCCAGACATAATCAGAACAGGACAACAGTATAAATTAAACTATATATCTTCTGATTATAACTCTGTTTCAGGAATTACTGAACAGGCACTGATGAGTTTAAAATGTCATAAAATCATCTAAAAGAGAAGTTTAAGTTCTACTTAAGTGCTAACATGGTGTAAAAAGAGATCTTGAAATATTCACAATCACACCCTTTCAGATTTAGGATGGGCTGAAGGATAGAAAGTTCCCTGAGTTGCATAACACAAACCAAGCACAAAGCACTCTGACGAAGTTGACAAGAACCAGTATATGTGTGGGCATTTCATTTTCCCAGATTCTCTTAGAATTATGAAAAAGCAGATGCCCTATGGAAGAATTACACACATCACACATACAGATACACCGTTTCTGAAATCTGCTGCATTTTAGAAACAAATAGGACATTAAATAATCTGAATAGATTTTTATTATTTTCTCCCTACAGGATGCCTGAGGGAAGGACTTGTGATAATGTGGAAAGAAACTTGTGTCATCACCACAGGAGCATTTGTTTAATGGCATTCATTTACATAGAAATATGCGCACTAGCAGGAACAATTTAGAAATTCAGCAAACAGCTTGTGATTTCAAGAAACTGTAGACAATGCTAACAATTTGCAGTAGTAAAATGCCTTCTGAGTAGTTTACATTATTATTTGTTTGCATAATTGTCATGCTGAATCATTCCCTACCTACTGTTCTCCTATTTTCTGCAGTGGTCATTTTCTCACTTTTATTCAGTCACAGGCAACCTTTAATTTTGTAAGTCACAAAAGAAAAAGTGATTTAAAATGTTGTTGTTAGAAGCAGTAACAATTTAGAGTAGATAATATTAAATTTGCAAGTTTAAGCAGAAGATATTTATGCTCATATGAGAAAATCTTGGAACTTACATGCAGTCCTTGCACTGCAGTGCACAAGGAGACTCAGCTCCAGAAGTGCTGAGGCAGCTCTATGGTAATAAAGCCAACATTCATGATTATCAGATGAGAAATACAGGGCTTCACAGTCAGCTGTACAAAGGGACACCTAAAGCAGCGAGCAGAAAATAACAAAACAATCCAATAAGAAGCACTATTCTTCTCTAGGACCTAGCCATGTATCTGGAAGCTAGAGTGAAGTACATCCTTGAAAGCTGTGTTCAGGCCAAGAAGCAATTTTCCATACTTACTTGTTTAAATTGATTTAGTAATGACAACTGCACACTATTTTCTTGTACCAGCTGACTGTTTCAAAGATTTAATCATAGAGATACGAACTACATTGCCAAGTAGATTGAAAGATACTTGGTATTTGGTTGCTTCACCTGCAAACAGAATTCAAGAGAAGCCTTTCCATTTCTTAAATATGCCGTTTCCAAGCCGTTACAATTTGTGCCCATATTGGAATCTAGAAACTGGCATTTTTTATCTGGAAGTAGGAATATACATTTTGTCCCGTATTTTTTAAGTTTCCTTTACACATGGAGAAGAAAGTAGAAGAAAAACATTGGCCACCTTTGAGAGTTCTTAAGGATACCAGAAAAGTAGAGAGCACAAAGGCCAATATGACTTTGTAGGAAAGGGTGACTCACAATATTTTACTCCCTGATGCATTTATTTTTTTTAATGTCAGAAATAAACCCAGGAAAAATGGCTACATCCCAGCTAAAATATTGAAACTTCAAAAGTAAACAAGTATGTTCTAAAACACAAACTAGCCCCACTAAAAAGAAAAGATGGGTTTTATTCCTCATGAAGATAATGAAATATGATCATTACCTATAATGCATGTACAGCATGCAGAAATATTTAAGAGGTCTTTTCTTTTCTTTTCTTTTCTTTTCTTTTCTTTTCTTTTCTTTTC